>JAAVUD010000183.1:0-266538 GCA_014898915.1 Fusarium chlamydosporum | reverse complement strand
ATTTATAATATTATAATACTATTCTAGTAGATTAATGAAATAGCTTAATATTAGCTATATTAATATTACTTACTATTAAGAGATATAACTATTGTAAGTAGGGTGTCTCAGTAGGTTATTAACTAGACCCCTAGCTAAATCATCGCTTTCAGATCAAGATGGACACCGCAGTGTTGGAGGGATCCAGAACTATGTAAGGGATACTCCCTTCGTCCATCCCCTGACTGGTCACTAGGAACTCAACTTCGAGCTTCTTCAAATCAAGATAGAACATTTCGCTAATATTTCGAATTTCCTCATCCTCCGGTCTGGTCCCACTGACATGCGCTCGCCACTGAGACTGAGCAAAGGTGACGAGACTACGTTCGCCAGGCACCTTGAAACTTAACAACCATGGGATTTGCACAGCCAGTAGCCACTCTCGCTGGCGACCAATGGGCAAAGCGTCCATAAGGCTCTTCTCGGTATACGACTTGAGGATAGCGAGGGAGCTAGGTAGTGGACTGCAAAGGGAAGGAGGCTTGGCCGGAACAAAAGCTTGGTAGAAGTTCTGCAAATAGTTGACAGCGCTGTGGAAGGGAGCGGCAATGTGGATGGACATCGTAAGCGCGTCGCAAAGCTCATCAAGAGTAGTGACGGTCGGAAAAGTCTTAATCCAGCCGCTAGTCTGGATTTCCTTGCACCAGTCCTTAATGAAGGGGTCATCTTGAATCATTTGGTCGGCCCTGTCCTTGTCATAGTACATCAAAAGCATACTCATGACATACTTGCGGATGGAACCCCACATCGAAAGCATGTTCTTGGCGTAGGCATAGTTTTTGTATCTCTTATCAGCAAGACCTTCAGTGGTATTTGGAAATCCTCGCTCAGAAAGATCATTGGGAACATAATTTTTGACATAATCAAAATTCTGAAACTCGTAACGAACATACGAGTAAAGGGAATCTGGGTTGACACCAACCAGATCTTTGATGATTTGCGGTACAAGGGTTACCCTTGCGGCAGCGTTGAGGGAAAGAGTCTTGTACCAATGAGGCTGGAGAATGGTGAAGATTATGTGCTCCATGGGAATAGTACGGTGTGTCGCGACTATCAGGGCTTCTTCGATCATATGAGCCTTTGTCAGATGAACACCAACCTCATGACGGAGCCAATCAGAGACTTGCGCACAGGTCTTTGCGTATCTCCATGGGTAGTCGTCCTTCTCCTTATCGGATGAATCTGAAGGGTCCTTACGCTGGTTGAAGATAGTGACCGAGTTCTCCATACTGGTCTTGTAGTCGCAGACAATGGCAACTGGATGCAACTTGCCATCGTCATGTAGTTGAAACAGAGTGACTGCTGCGCACGCCCAGTTGTCGTCCGAATCGAGTTCTTTGTGTTTCAATTCCTCATTTGGCTTGACACCAAAAGCCTTTCTGAAATATCTGGTATCTTGTACAAAGAGCGAGGCAGGATCAATACTGGGCAACGTCTTGGCCCAATAATCCCAACCCCCACGCTTTGCGGTGTCAATGAACTCAGTAAGAAGATCCTGTGGGACCTTTTCAATAGTCGTCGGGTTGGTCCCCGTGAAAGACTGGTCAGCGAAACGACGATCACCGAACCAATCAGGTAAAAGACCAATGTTACTGCCTTGTTGAATATCCGTTCCTGACTTGCGATTTTGCGCGTTGTATTTGACGAAGGCGTCAAGCGTGTAACCAGCATTCGGCGCCCCGGAAACGCTCCCATTTCTGAGAGAAAACAGCCAGCTGGAAGTCCTTCCAATAATATTCTGGGGAATGATCTGACTAATCATCAATCCAGTTTCTATAAGACCTAGAGCATTGAAGATCTGAAATTTGCTGACTTGGTCCGCAGTAGGAATGGTCTGCAGGTGGGGAGGGTATTCATCGCGTTTGCCATCGACATCCTTTGGATAGCTCGCCCACTGATAAAGCTCCCGTTTATGTGTCAAATCCACATAGCGAGGTAGAGTAGGTTCAACTTGAAGGACATCAAAGTACGACTCATAACTGTACGAGAATCAATATTTGTTTAAGCGTCTCTGTGGTATTGCAAATTTTACCTTCGTTCAATTCGACCAAATGCGTGAGTCAAAGCAGCTTGTGTTCCGGAATAGGTACCAGTCTTTATGTCGCCATTACCCAAATCTGGCTTTGTAGACAGGTTTCGATGGGGCTTTGCGTATATCTTGAGGTTCACAAGCTCGCTATTAAAAACTCCAGGGTCGATGTCCACAAATGGCACATCTCTAATGCCTATGCCAGCCTCTTTCTTCTTCTCGTCAAGTGACGGATGCTTGAGAATAACGCCTGGTTTAGGTGTTGGGGGTGTAGTCGATGGAAGGATAGGTAAGACAGTACCAGTGAGAGTCATGATGGAGAGACAGTGATTAATTGAGTATAGATATCGAGGCTGACGAGACGGGAACTATAGAGATGGGGCGGAATCTAAAAGGCTTGGGACTTTGCTCATTCTTTATACCTAGAAATCACAATCAGGTCTGTAACTTCTTAATGAACTTTTCTATCACAGTGGCCATTTCTGTGCCATTGGCATTCACATACCACGACTCAAAGTGCACTTTCGAGACATGGCTTGAGAGCTGAAAGCTGAGAAGAAGAAAGAACCAACCAAATCTCGTGTATTTGAACCTTGGTTAGACAAGTTACGCAAATGTGGCCTGGGTTGTCTACATTTTTCCATTCCACAATTTCACACAAACTTAGATACGACTTACATATGTGACTACTGGAAGCTGAAAACCGAAGGGTTAGCGTAGCTCCACTGAACAGATCTAGATTCCTCCTGAGGCTTGAGAAAGTGAGGGGTAGTGCGTAAAAGAGTAAGAACTCAATAACTGGACAGAGCAAAAGACGTCTAGTCTCAGCCTCCGAACGAAAACGGACCATACCTGAGGTCACCAGTTACCATGAACGTCGCTTTCGAGTATAACTATTCCAGAAAGGGGACTACCCCAGCGTAGAATTTATGATTTTGAGGAGTTTTTGTATCCTAGGGGATATTTACAACAGACTTTGCGAGCAGTGGCCGTTTACTGTGAAATTCTTTTGCAAGGTCCGCAATTTTCCAGTGACATGTCTCAAAGTTTGCACTTTCCAGTCGTAGCCGATATCAAGGCGACTTTATGGAATGAAATGTTTTCGTGGCCTTAGAAACCATTACATCCCTTTACGAGGACGGCAGCATCCTCGAGTCACAACATTATCTTGCCAATCGTAAGTCTTGAAGGTGAATTATCCCTGACCCGTCTACAGAGGGCAACGAAAGTCTGCTCAGTAGGAAATGATACGATTTCCCATGAAATTGTCTGAAATCCTCATGTGTCTAGTGTCTTACTTAAAATTAGATGATTGTGATGCAAGCCATATGGATTCGCAGCGAAAGTTCTGCGCAGCCATGATGAGTGATATTGAGACGCATACCATGGCGTAAAGATACAGTCTCCTAAGCTCCGGCGTTAACGAGAAGGATCGCCTTCTTGGCAAAGTCGCTGGCATCGTCCACCAATACTACAATGGCCTATTATCACCCATTTACATGGTTGTACGGTTTAGACGTGATGTGATAAGTCTTACGACGACGTAATAGCAGGCCCAGCTGTATGCTGTACAGCTCATAGGATAATAGTTTACCAAGGCTGAAAAAGTATCTGTGCACGATCCTTCAGAGGGGAAACCAGGCTTACATCCCAAGGTCTGTCTGTACTGCTCCTAATAAACCGGAAAGTTAAACGAACAGCCAATTAAAAGGTTCCGTATGAGATGTAACAAGTTGATCATATTAAAGTTTCGAAGTCTTACTATCCGTTCTAATTCCTGTATAGATAATACCCCGAGACCGAGAGTTGATAAATTAACTTACTGGGATGATTTGTGCCTCAGTTATTGTTGCTGGTAAGAAATACTGTCTCCTAATGGGTGGATTAACTAACTGAAGCAGGAAGATTTCATGGAAGGTTGTGGGCTGCTATTATAATGGTAATTCACATGCTACTTTATCCTACCTGATCTGGTGATTTTTGTTCCGCTAACCTTCTGTAGCTGGAAAGGTTAAAAAGTCATTCTTTAGTCTTGAGAAAAGGATTCGAAGTGATGTAAGTGCGGGTCATCTGCGAGAAGATCAACTCCAGATATCATGTAGGTACTCCACATTCGACGATCAGGGTCGGAGAAAACGGTATTTGCAACGCCTCCACCGGAGTATTTGAACCTTAAGGGTTGACTCGGGATTGTGGTTATCAAGGAGCGTATAGAAAGGCTCGTAGATGCGTTGTCTCTCAAGTTCATACCCCCATCTCACCAGCTTCTTGACATACAAACCAGCTTATAAAACCACCACAAACAGAAAAGCCCTGTCCAGTCGACTTTGATCGCCAACATGCCTTTATCTCTTCGATTAGTTCTTTTAACCGCCTCCATGACTGTTATGTCTTCTGCCATGGTAAGTATATTTACCCAACCCGGATCTGATACCATGGGGCGGCCGATGGTGGCCGATTCTTTACTGTTGAGAACGACGAGACTGGCAAGTACTATCAGTATTTTGTCGAAGGATGCAAGGATACTGAGTTACACTGGGATCCCTACCAGTGCGCTTCTATTGGTGGTGGTTGTGAGGCTAAGATCTCTGGGTGGGGAGCCAACCCTGACAAAGGTGGAAAGACGAAACCTTAAATGACTTCCAAATCTTGACATATGGTAGCTCCAACCAATCGTCGTTCTCAGGACAAGCCTGGGAGGACCCTGTTTCAGAGGCAAATGTCAAAAAGGATTTGTCGGCGACTTGGCCCAGAGTCTTGAATGGACTGATGTGAGTGAGCTGCGGAGGATTGCAGGGATTCCAGAGAGGTTGAAGAATGCTTTTATGGATATGTATATCGCGTCACAGTTGTTGACGGCCTGAAATTGGATAGGCTAGAATTAAGCAAGATTACACTACTTGATGCGTGATGTGGGTGTCGTATTGGTAGGTCTGAAGCCAGGCATCATTCATGTCCCTTTTGAGATTTGTGGGACAACAGGAGGTTTCTGAGCCTTCCCCTATCGCTTCAGAACCTAATTATCGATGTTTGTGTCCCCTTGGCCCTCACATAACTATTATAGAATTGCGCCAGAGCTTTTACTTTTGGTTCTCTTGTTGCCATGATTTCTCTGAGTCTAGCGCCAATCTTAACAAGGGGTTCTCTTGCCGGTCGTCATAAGTTGGTACAGCTGGCTAAAGGTTCACATGGCATTAACCCTTTTATGGATACCCGGTGATGCTAGTCTAGCATTTACCTTTATCCCGCATTGTTGGGGTGTATCTCGTGTTAGGGCTTCCAACAAAAAATTAAAAATTTACAGGGTAGCTGTCAAGACAGTTATCGCTTGTCTTAAGACTCCCCATTATTTGTTTACTTTTCTCTCCACTCTGGAGATTCTATACATACCATATTTGAGATCAGTACAACACAAAGCATCCTTATGATGTAGGATGATGATATATTTTCAACGTCAATATGTACATATTGGCAACGTTTATGTACCTGGTTCTTCTCCGTCTTGACGTGAACTCTACTCAAGTGCTAGAAACCAGAAACAAATCGCTTCATACACAGATACAAAGGCAGTTGTCAACTGGCCAGGATGGCCGTCCATCCCTCACCCTTTCATGGTCAAGCCTTCAATATAACCAGGACTAGGCAGTATGTCGTGAACCATTAGTCTGCCTCTGATCCCTGAGCACCACATAGCTCCTTGCAATAGTATTCCATCTGAAGTATGATTATTAGAACTTGCATCATAACCTAGAATTGACATCCTTACCTCATCACCACCGATATGGCCCGCTGGAGAGTGGCAGATTGTACCATCCTAGTAACATAATCAGACAGATAGTCATGGCAGCCAAGGCCTGTTCACTTACAAAAGCACAATCAGTACATGTATTCCACCACTCGCTACCCTTATCCCTCGCTTTGTAAAAGTTGCAAGCACATTCTGTAGCATCAGTGAGGACTTCGTAAGTAGTCTGCCAGTTGTAGCTGACGCTCCAAGCGGTACCTCCCACAGGAGATGCTACCCGGTTGGAAACACAAGCGGCAGACTTATGAGTCGCGGCATGAACACTGCCATGTGACAATTGATCAGTTTCTTGAAGGCGTTCCCGATTGATCGGTGTTTGGACTGTGTAGACAGAACGTACCCAGATACAGCCATGAAGGCCAGTGCGAAGATAGAAGTTTGCATGATGAAAACGTATAGATGTTGAGCTAGTCTTTCTGAAATGATGAGATGATTTTATGGTGTTTTCTGAAGGGACTGATAGCGATCTTTATACATTTCATTCTGGCTCCTTGCTCACACAGAACTATATCGGTCCGACAATCGTTCCTCTTTTCATGGCTCGATATATGAGGGTTTTAAGGATCATCGCAAGTTCCTACGAAGATGTTGGTGAGGCATATATCGGCAGTTCACTCCAACGTACCAAACAGGCGATTTCAATAGTTCTGAAACACTGGGGTAGAAAGCTTATGTCGAGAGATCCTTTTGTGTTCTGGTATTAGTGAGGGGCCCCGCCAAAAGGATCAGGTCCTGAGTTGAGCGGTAAACGAATGATAGTCCTGTTTTGATTAGCTTCCCCACCAGCAAGGTAACCATAATAGTATCGTGATTGACAACGTCTTACGAATTTCCACTTCAGACTATTGCACATTCGTATAGTATATGGTAGGTGCGCTTTTTCTTATGCACTTTAGAACTTTAATAAGATAGCGATAGGCAACGTCACCGTGGATAGCCGCTGTCAGAGTAGAGGTTGCGGAGTAGAACAACACTTGGAAGTTGGAATCTTGGAAAGTTCGGCAAGTTGGGGACTGAGAATATGACAAGTTCGGCAGAGAAGGGGTTGTCATGATTTGTATCAACGATAGAACACATAAATAGTCGACAATCTTCCGCTCTTTTTCTGGCTCATCGATTCAATCATTGCAGCCTCAACTTCTACAGAAATTCTTACCTGTTCCATCATACCGTCTCTGTCAGGAACCTCAAAATGCATTATCTCGGTCTTGCCTTTTCTCTCCTTGCCTCTGTCGCTAGCGCGATTCCTTTGGAAGAAAACCCATTCCCGGGTGCCCCTAAGTGGACGCCCAACCATCAAGTCCAACCTGATGATGTTATTGTCCCCGTGAAGGATACTGGTAAGATTTCATCCTTGGTGCTCTCCTCGAAATGACACTAACGATCTTTAGCCTATGTCGTGAAAGAAGAGGTGTATCTCGCCAAGCTCAAGGCTCAGGGTATCAAGATCGGTGCTCCAAAGTTTGACGAGCACTGGGTCCCTCAGAACACCAGTAAAGGACACTCCGCACCCCGCGCAGAGAAGCGAGACGACTGTGACGGCACGTTCTACATTGTTACCGACAAGACCGAAACTTTCGTCGACTGGGACGTGCAGATGTCCCCAGTAGTTTGTGCCGTTGGTGACATGGATATCAGTGTCTCTTCAGGCTACAATGTTGCCAACACTGTCGGAGGCACTGCAGGAGTCGACCTCAAGTTCGTCGCAGACCGTCTGGGGGGCACCCTTGGCATTAACTACAGCAAGACTTGGATGACTTTGACCTCGGTTGTCACCAAAGGCACTATCAAGGATGGCAACTGCGGCGTCATGATCACTAAGCCCATCACCACTCGACGTTCTGGCCGTCAGTTCCAAGGCTGCATCGGATCTGCCACGGAGATTGGAACTTGGTATGCTGATAGTCACGAAGAGGGAAGTTACAATGGCATCGAATGGGTTGAGGGAGCTATCTCAGTTTGTGCCAAGCCTGGAAGTAACCCTCCCTTGTCGCGCTGCAGTGGATCAGGAAACTTCCGTTGAAGTTAAACTGACGAGAACGTCTATTGATTTCTTGACGCGAACAGCGCCTGGTAGTGGGATTAAATGGTATCAATAGACGTCCAGTGACATCATTCACTTATCAGAGAAGTAGGGAAACAAATCAAAGTTCAATAGATACTCTTTATGCTTGGGCTATGTGATAAATTGATCTTTGTACTATGATGGTGGCGTAGTCCTCCTCTTGGTAAGGCTGTAGATTAGAAACTTGCCCTGTGGAACGACCTAGCAAGCCAGTCAAGTCCTGCCTCAGGTCATAGCATAGTTCACTGTTCCATTGAAACATTACTAAGCTGCCATAGAATCAAGATCCAGTTCTTCCGTACGACGACGAACCAGGAGGTGTACAGACATATCAGCTATAAGCTTGATTCCAAAATGTGTTGGCCTAGGCTTTATGTCCTTTGAAAGCTTCCACTCATACTTTAGAATCAAATGGCATAATAAAATCTTAATCTCATTGGCCGCGAAGAATCGTCCAGGGCATGCGTGCAAACCATGTCCGAATCCAAGATGGTCTGTGCTGGTGCTCACGAGATGAGCTTTCTTGTCATCACCCATTTGGCGCATTCTAAAATACCGATAGGGGTCAAAGTTCAGTGCGTTATCGTAAGTTCCTGGACTCCACATGTGAGTCGTTTCTCCAATGACCTTATCGCCTTTCTTAAGGATGTCGCCGTTGGGAAGAGTGATATCAGCCAGAGCCTTTCTCCTGAAGGCGCCTGGATAGAAGCTGTCAGTAGCTAGGGTAGTGATGGAAACCTAAATTGAACTTACCCAGTAAAATTGGCCGTAATCTTTGGGACTCTTTGATAACACTGTCCATCAACTTTAAGTTATACAGAGCGGCTTTAGTCAACCCGCCTTCTGCAGTCAAAACCTCGACAATTTCATCGCGAAGAGCCTGAAAAGTCTCTGGATGTTGACAAAGATTGATAAGTGTCTCAGAAAGTAAATCAGACGTAGTGTGGTACGCGACAATAGAAACAGCGATTTGCTCCGTGGCAGGATCATGCCTATCGTACTCCTTCGTGAACCACTCGATAGAGTCATCGAAAGGGCAAGGTTGTCCCTGTAAAAGAGCTTCCTGTTTGATAGCATTTCGGCGTTCAAGATGAGGTTTCAAGCACCGACGTGCTTCGTTCAACTTGTTACGAAGTTCCCAGCATCGAGGAAGGAACCAGTGGATATAGGGGCGCAGCCACTTGGGCCATTCTCGAACATAACTGGTTAATGCGAAGGCCATCATAGTGTACTCGCTCGAAGCCCTAGTCCAGTCTTTATCACGACAGAGCTCCTCTCCCATGAAGATTCGGGTTGATACACGAGATACGATATGGATAAGTTCTGTTTGTGGATTGAGTGAATGCCATTCTAAGATGTGTCAGTGCCAATGCTTTTAATATTAAGTCTGGAAGAGATACCCTTTGAGTCAGTGAGAAGATCGCATATCGCTAAAGACGCTTCCTCAGAAAGGGGTCCAATCATCTTGGCTATAATGGAACAATTAGCAAACTTTGTGTTGATAGGAGATTTAGAGACTTACTCAAGGCCTTCGTGATGTACTTCGTAATAACAATGGGCATATTAGGGTGAAACCCAAAAGGATCGAACCCAGGAATATACGCATGGGAGTCCTGCCCTGCATTAGTTATACATCGAATCACTAACATTGGGCAACTTACATCCTGAGCTGGGATTCGAAAGTCGAGATGCTTATTACCCCTTAAGGTATCAACCCATGAAGGGGGTATCACGAGAACTTCACCAATTTCTGTGTAGGCTCTGATGGGCTGGTCCCCATACATAGATCGCGCATTGCGAAGAAGGGTCATGCTGTTGTCGAGGAATTCCTTGACTACACGTGTATTGGTCCACTCAAAACGTTTCTTTGGAATCAGAATTGGGTACTTTTCGTCTCGGACGAAGAACGAATGATTAGCAATAAGGACTGCTATAAGAGAAACAGCGAATAAGACCGCATGTTGCGGATTTTCCAGCACGATGTCGATATAGGTCGACATCTTCGGATGTCCGTCTGCTGAATGTGATGAGAAGATGGGTTACCGTCTTTCACGAATATGCCGCTATTCTTATACTTCCATGATCTCTATATGTAGGGAATAAGATCCACATGGTATTTCCCCATTTTGCCCTTGGGCTGCTTTGCTTCCCATTTTTACAAGCTCTTTGGAGCCCGAGATCCCGATTACGAGGTATACGAAATATGTGGAGACGCAGATCATCGTGTCAAAAAAATATTATACTACGAGTCGCAGTAATCTAGATTTGCTATGCGTCAGTATGCCTGTCTTTCCTTCTCGGATACCCTGAGGCCCGGATCCACATACATAAAACAAAACACGACATTTACTTGAGAGAGCTCCCAGTTGTCCCTAAGGTAATACGACATTACAGCAGCAGGGATATGTAAGTGAGGTAGGTATAAGCCAATAAGATTAGAGATCTACATGGCTATGACGGTGCATGCATGAGGTTTTCGCCAGTTATTGCGCCCCGTGGACAATCCACGGATTACCAGTAAATATTATGTGAGTTACTGCGTGGATAATCCGCGGAGTACCCGTGACTGGTTATTTAATCGCAGCAACTCGCTCCACAGTCTCGACTAAATGCAGGCCTTAGCCTAGTGGCTCAGTCCATCAGCTTTAGCTTTTTGAACGTAACGTCCATACCTCTTAATACTATTCCTTCGCATCTGCTTGCCATATCTGATGAAAACGAACGCAAGAGCGAATTGAACGAATGATACGCAAGCAGCTACAATAAAGGCGTTCTGATAGCCCATGTTTGTGATCCATGGAGTGACACTGCCGAATAATGTTAATAAGGATCCAGTCCAAGTGTCGAATGACCTACCCATATCCCATGGCAAAACTCATGGTGTTACGGATCAGGATGATGGTGACAATCGCGTCAGAGCTGATCTCCGTGTATGAATCGATACAGTAACTAATAGGGATCTGGCAGCCGACTGTGATACAAGCTGCAATCATGCCCATAGCGACCAAGGGACCTGACCAATGGACTGCATGGGCGGCACCAACGCCCCAGAGGATCAGGGCACTGGGTACGATCACCAACAAGGTGACGTACAGCCACAGACGATACTCAGGCTCTCTGAGTCCACCGTTACGGCGAGTCCAGTATAGAACCAGCTTGTCACCAAGTGGCCCGGAGTAATAGGCTCTGCAATAATTAGTGAAAGGCTATTATCCATATTCAACCCTGACTTACCCTATGAGAACTCCAATGACACATGAGACATAGCAGAGGCCGACCTGGCCTGGAGAAAAGTTATACGGGGGTGCTGAGAGGATGATGGATGCCGTTCCGTTCAGAACACCAAAGTAGCAAATTACAGCTCCATACATGAAACCACAAAAGACCACAATAGGCAAAGACATGTATTTGAAAGGTCGTGTAAGCATACCCTTCCATGGTACGTGCTGAAAGTGTTGGCGACGGAATATCTTTATCTTGTCGAAGTATGTCTTGTTGGGACATGCCATATTGCCGCTCACAACTTCGGTGTCATGCGTCGTGCCGGATTTGATACCTCTATCGCCATCAGACGGATCCCCGTTTGACTTTGATTCAATGTCGATCTGACGGTGCAACTGTGGGGTGTTGAGGCTGCGGCTATAATTGGTCTCCTCCATGCAGAAGAACAAGATAACAAATGCTATAGCGTTGAAGATAGCACACCAGTGCTGTCAAAGTAATTAGCGTCAGATTTGGGCCTAGAGGGCTTTGTAAATTTACCAGAACCCATTGCCAGCCCTGTCCGTCATTCATGAAACCACCCAGGATTGGTGCTAGAAAGTTGGCCCCTCCAAGAAAGAGGGCATAGTATCCGATATAGGTCCCGCGCTCATGGGCAAAGTACTAAGTAGAATAGTCAGACTCGGTATAGATATGTAGACCCAATAGCACTTACAACGTCTGAAACAGATATCTCGCACAGAGACTCGATAGGGGCGCCAAAGAATCCTTGGAGAATCTTATTGGCAATCCATTGGCCGTTTGTCTTGGCATGTGGTGCCCAGATCATCATTGCCTAAATTTTGATCAACTTTTTTGTCCCATTGGGAGAATGGAAATGAACATACAGTGGTTCCGAGCACGGACAAAAGATAAACAGGTCGTTTTCCATACTTCTGAGCCAGAGGTTGCCAGATCAGACAGCCCCAACCAAAGAACAAGAACATATATCCTGTTCCAGTATTAAGGTCGCCCACGGTAAGTCCTGTAGCAACCGAGATTGGCACAAGGATAGAGTAGATAGCTGCCGATGCAATACCGACCGAAAGACAGTACCTGTGACATGAAGCACATGATCAACAAGCAAACTGAACATGGTGATTTTGATGGCTTACACGCATATTGTGGTGAGGAAAAGGGTCTTCCTCCACGAACTCCAGTTTAACGGATCGTCTGGGTCGTCAGAGGGAGTTGGAATCAGAACGATGTCCCTAGCGTCTGAGGCATGGCGTGCTGTAGCGGTGCCGTCAAAATCGACTAACAGAACTGTTCCGGGAACTATATCTGAAGAGGGTCGAGTCATGGCTGAAGCCAAAGGTATATGAATTGAAGATATTTCAGTAGATGAGATGGGGAAATATGCTTGCTGATGCTATGGGTGGTGATTCCACATTTCATCGACAGCAGAGACAGGGTTATATAGTTGTCATACACAGTATACTAGGCGTCAAATATTCCATCTATTCCAATAAGGTCTATTTGGTGAAGTTGGAAGAGGCCAAGTCACGATTGAAGCTAGATCTCTCTTAGGACTCCCGACCAAATTTACCGATCTTATGTATGATTAAAATCCGGGGGTGGGTCATGATAAGCCCAAAGTACCAGTATCGCGGGGTATGAGCCAATTATGGATAATTGCGAGTTTTAGCTCATTTTGAAAGAATTGATAGCTAGCATATCCGGCGGGTATGGCAACCTTGCCAACCAATGGCTGATTATTGCGAGGCTACGCCACTGGGTCTAACTTTCTACGCTGGAACAAAAATTGAAATAATCTTGTTATCTTTATCTGATAGGGTATCGATCAGGTTGTGTGTGATCTATCACCATACCGAGAACTTCCTCGCATCGGAGCGATATCAGACAGCTAGGGATTCTATGGTGGGGAAGAATATTAGAATCCCACGAGCAAACAAGGTTGAATCGATGATATAAATATATGTACCCAGTGTAGGACCCCTTCGACTCATCTACCATCCCATACCACCCCTAGCTCACTTATCCTCCCAATCTGTCTTTTCTTGAACCCAATTGTCATGGCTGCTCTCGTTCAACATTTTCCTCAGCAGGGTGTCACCTCCCCATCTGACGTGAAGCAGACTCTACAGAGCTCTGTCCGACCAGACTGGGAGACGAAGGCCGAAAGATGCCGAGAGATCTTACTCAAATCCCTCAACGCAGATTGGATGCTTTCTGACAACAAACTCCCCTCTCCAGACACTCTGAATGTTTCTACCTTTATTGAAACATGCGGCTTCTTCTCGGCTCGCGAGCTGGAGATTACATCTTCGAGCGCAACCAGTCTGGTCGAGCAGATGGCATCTGGTTCTTTGACGGCCGTTGAGACGGTCACTGCCTTTCTGAAAAGGGGCCATGTTGCACATCAGCTCACCAACTTTGCAACCGAGTTCATGACCTCAGAAGCTCTGAAGGATGCGGCTAAGCTTGATGCCTATTTCAAGGCAACTGGCAAGGTCAAGGGACCTTTGCACGGTCTACCCATCTCTACTAAAGAGCACATTGGACACAAAGGACGCATCGCACACTCCGCGTACATTGCTATGATAGATAACGTGGTCGAAGAGGACGCACTGGTAGTTCAGTACTGCAAACAGGCTGGAGCGTTGTTCCACGTCCGAACTAACGAGCCACAAAGTGTCATGGTAAGCCCGTCCTTCCTTTCACATAGGGCGGTTTCTAACAGGACAGCACCTCGATTGTTCAAACCCGATCTACGGTACGACAGTCAACCCACACAACCGAAACCTAACTTGCGGCGGCTCCAGTGGAGGCGAGGGTGTGTCTCTGGGTCTACGTTGTGCTGCCTTGGGCATAGGAACCGACCTTGGCGGCTCTGTCAGGGTACCGGCAGCGTTCTGTGGCGCATACGGACTAAGGACTACTGCTCTGCGGAACCCGTACAAGGGCATTTGTCTCCCCGGCAGTGGTCAAGAGAGTATCCGATGCGTCGTGTCACCGCTGGCGAACACCCCACAAGATCTGGGTCTGTTTCAGAAGGCCTTGATTGACCAGGAGCCGTGGGAAATCGAGACTTCGCTGGTGCCCTTGCCTTGGAAGCGGGTATCACTGCAACCTGGCACATTTACCGTCGGTGTAATATGGAACGATGGGTTTGTCTCGCGTTTTCCTCCTCCAACTATAGTATCAGCTAACAAATAATCGCAGTATGGTTCAACCTCATCCCCCTGTTAATCGCGCACTTCGACATGCCGTGGGAAAACTCAAGGCCGCCGGTGTATCCATGGTCGACTTCGAACCTTACAATCACCAAGAGGGCATGGATATTTGCTCGGTTCTTTATTTCCCTGACTGTGCTAAGACTCAGAAAGATTTGCTTGAAGAGAGTGGGGAGCCCATCGCGGATCTCTCCCATTACATTTTCAATTTCTCTCGGTCGGAGCCACTATCTGTACCCGAGAACTGGGCCTGGAACGTTCGGCGAGATAATTTTCGAGAAGCGTACGTGCATATGTTAGTCAAAATGCGAAGTGCTGACAACGGACCAGGTACCATCGGGTCATGAAAGAAAGAGGAGTAGACTTCATCCTCTGCCCTGCCTATCCGGGACCCGCCGCTCTGTTAGCCGATGGACATTACATTTCGTATACAGCCATATGGAACGTCCTCGACCAACCAGCTGTGACATTCCAAACTGGACTCAAAGTGGATCTGGCCGTTGATGCTGTTGATCCCAACTACAAACCTCGATCCGCCGAGGATGAACGAGAGTATCGCAAATGTAAGTCCATTTGATTGGTTTCTTCATGATACAAGTTTTTAACATGGAAAATAGATTCGGCCGAAAAGTATGTAGATGCGCCGTTGGCGTTGCAGATTGTTGGCAAGCATTTCCGGGATGAAGAAACAATTGCTGTTGCAGAGTTTATTTCCAAGATTGTTCAGGGATGATTTATTGAAATTCCAGATAATTTAAAGGCAGAGATTATTGAAGAACTCAGAAGACAAAGATAAAGCTGCGGTGTTACCTCTCACTGTGCTCTAGTGTGAATGCCTATTTCGATAGAATGATCTCTATCTTACTGGCGTCAGCAATCTAAGCCCTTCAAGATGTTTGGTTTGTGCAAACATTATCAAATCATAATGCTGGTGGAGGCAAAGTCACGAGATAGGCTAGTGCTACAGTTAGTTACTTATTTTCTTCCAGCGAACCCATTTAAGCCTCGTTTTCCCCGCATGGTAGAACACCCCTGGTAAAGACGTCTCCATTTCAACTTTGACCCTATCAAAGTGCAGATGACAGAACGCAACGATGACTGGAACCAAGTTGCGCACCAAGACAGGGTGCTTCACCTGTATGTTTTGAGCCACTAAGTCTATTCTAGTGGACCATTGATTGGAACGTGCTAACTGTTCATTAGGCAGACAACGAAGAGTTAAATGCGACGAAGAGAAGCCATCATGTCATAATTGCGCTCAGTTTGGCCGCATTTGCTCGTGGCCCAGTCGCTCAGACATTTTGGATCGACGAAGTCGACCTAGAGGGTCCCAAAAGACGCCACAGGTTCAGTCACCGATACGATTGAGCAATGGCGAGGCCAGATCAAGCAGTTCCAAGGATGAGCCAGGCTATAACGTACCTGCGATAAACAAATTCTCTACACTCTACGATATGGCGCATCCCCTGTTTCGATCAGAGACAGAACGCGAACTTATCCATTACTTCCTCAATTTCTTCTTCCGGTCCCTCACTCTTCCAACTCAAGATGACACATACTTTTCCCAGTGCTTAACTGACTTGATTGACATGATGGCGCGTAACAGAATTGTCAAACACGCTGTCTTGGCTAGTTGTGCTTCGAATAAGCATGTAATGGTGAAGAATAATCGCTACCGACTTCTTGCATTGCAATATTACTCATGGGCAGTGACAGAGATGAATCAAGAACTCGAGACTTTCCAGTCGGACGACACATTTCAGCATTCATGCTTGCTAACTGCGGTCTCATTTTTCTATGTTTTCGGTGTAGGTCCCAGCAAGCCACCACTCAAGGGTATTTGTTGTAGCTAACCCTCACCTGTAACAGTTCTGGGGTATCGACGCGACAAGTGATCCAAGGCCCCATGTCGACGGTGCTGTCAAGCTTCTTAGTATGAAAAGTCACGAGCAGATCACTGTATCTTCCACCTGGAATTACGATCGAGTCAACATAGAAAGTGTACTGTATCAAGCCTTCCTTCTGGCTACTCGGAGGCCTTTTAAACCCAACTTTCACCTGGATCTCAAATTCGTCAGCCACGCCGAAGCATTGCTGGACCTATACACTTCTTCAAGCTCATCTAGCAAAAGCCCAAGTCTAGTTCTAGGTGTCCCTCTATCATTATATCGACTCATAATAAGGATCATGGACTGTTACAATATCACGGAATGCAGCATCCGACATTATTTGCGAGATTTGCGGGTCGAGATGGATCAATGGGAACAACTACTCCTCAATCAGGATGACGCCCAGAGCTCTCTACCTAGCGTCGTCTGTTTTGAGGACCTGATGATATTGGCAGCGTCGCTGTTACTTGACTTGGTGACAGAAAGTCTCGGGCCCCTGCTGATAGACATCAGTGCCTTGGGGCAGCCAGATGAGCAAAAGCCTTGGAGATGGCAAATGGACTTGGCCATGGTAATCCTTCAATGTCCTGAAGAGCACGATAAATGGAGTGGCTGCTTTCTCGGTGCATGGCCCCTGCTGATACTTGGCTACGGGGCTAGGACAGTGGAGGAGATTACCTTGGTTAAAGATGTGTTAAGTAATATTCGGCAACGAACGGGGTATGGAGAGGTGCAAAGGATAAGAGAAGAACTAGACGAGATCACAGGGTACAAAATAGTCCCTAATATCACAGACTAATATTAATGGGAAACATGTTTGTGCCTGATAAGCAATCCTGGTTTTCTTTCATATCCGAAATATTGGTTGCACTTGGCCCATGCACCGGAAGTTCATCATCTGAGTCTTAGGGTGGCGAGACTTGTACACTAGCACAGTCAAACATGCATCTGGTGTTTGGAATTCTTGCCTTCTTGTATTCTCGGTAGTCGGATTTTCTAATACCATAAGGACGGAGTAAGGCGCAATACAATGCTTAAAATACTGACGCCCCTTACATATATCACCCAGCACAATATCAGGGCATTTGCTGAGTAAATCGTTATGCTGAGTTAATAAAGTACCGGGGCTGAAAGCAGAGAGTGTAGTGGCGCCAGCCAATCAACTTTTAAGACACCAGCCACTAAGTTAACCCCGAGCAAATCACTAAAGTACGTACCTCCTTAGCTAGGATGAAGATAACCTCTCATAGGAAATCTAGCTATAGACCGTCGATCTAGAGCTAATTATATTACGAAACTGGGAGTAACAGCTGTTGTCTGCACCTTTAACCCTGTTTTGAACTTCTGATTTAGCTACAAAAATTACAAATACGGATGTAGAATCAAGTTGTGTTCAACCTCGTCTCGAGGAAAGTACCCAGATTGTGCTGACCTGTGTGATACAAAGTTAATTTGATACTGCAACAAGACCCAGCAAACTCGGACGCACTGATAGCGATACACCCATACTTTCTCTTGAGTACATAATTCATAAGAACCACAACTTCCTGTTCATGTCGTTACAGTAGTTGAGATAACTGACATTATGAGATGAGTTCGTCCCACTGTAGGGTAGGTTTGGGTGGCTTGGATATTTCTTAAATCATCTTAGTTCTAAATTTGGAGAGAAAAGCCGACTAACTTCGTCCGTATTAGCATAAACTCTGATTCGCCAACACGGTCATGAGACATCTCGGTTATGCAATCTGACAAGCTCCACTGTCAGAATTGTCAGAAATTGGTATTCTGATGTGAACAGGTCAGTCACTTCTCTTCTTTTGGTCAACGAGAACGTCGCCTTGCTTCCACATCTATCACCTTTTTGTATCGACGGATCTTAAGTACATGTGCATCCGTTCAAGATGGACACAAACTGGGAACCATATATGAAGTCCAGTGCCGATAATTGGACAACCATACCTGACCCCGCTCAGCGAAAGCGGATCCAGAACAGGCTATCGCAACGGGCGAGACGTACGTACATTGACGCATACATTGGCGAGGCAGGCTAGAAAGCTGATGGTAGACGCATCTTAGGTATGCGACAAAAGAAAGCCGTCACGCAACGCGATTCTGAAAGTTACGTCACGAGCATCTCTTCACCAGTAGATACCATTCCAGATCAATCCCAATCGTCATCTACTGATGGCTTGAGCGTGGCTGTAGTCGACACATTTGACTCAGGTCCATTTTATGCACAATCTCCACTCAACCCCGTGGTTGACAGCCACTTCATCGTCCTAGCAGACATGACCGCCTACGCCGCTCTCTCGGTAATTGCTCAGTCACTTCAACTGGACTGCCAGTCAGTACCAGGCTTTCACATAAAAGCTCCAACGACAGACCTTCCCGCAGCTATAGTGCCAACTCAACTACAAAAAGTCATTCCCCACAAATCATACTTGGACATGCTGCCGTGGGCTTCGCTAAGGGATAAACTTCTCAAGTCTGTATCAGTTATCAACGAGGACGAGTTCATTGCTGATATGCGGAGTGGTAATCTGAAAATTTGGGGCCAGGTCCCGTGGGACCCGATGAGCTGGGAGGTTAGTCAAGAGTTTGCATGGCGGTGGTGGTTTCTACTTGATGGGGGTATTGTGAGGACGAGTAATTTTTGGAGAGCACAGAGGGGAGAGATGCCTTTGGCCATTGCCACAGAATCTAACTAGAAGTATTTCGATTTGTTATTCGTTATCTTCTTGTCGAACTTTTAGTAAATGAACATATTGGTGTTGCTGCATTCTGACATGCAAGCATCCTTGTTTCTGACAATCACTAATCCAAATCGTCAGACAGCTTATATGAGAATCTACATAAGTCTGCGCAAGTTAAACTTTTGTTGAATATAAATACCACCTACGCCCCTGTTTGATTCGAGCCATGCACTCAAAAGCATGAACCCGAGCATCATTCTCTTCCATCTTCCACTTCGCCAGATCTGAACTCATACTGTTGACAACACCATCATGGGTGCCAATTTTACCCAATTGTTCCCCGGAAGACCTACCTTCACCGAGGAACATGTCCCATCATTGAATGGAAGGGTGTTCCTAGTCACCGGCGGAACAAATGGAGTCGGTCTCGAATTAGTCAAAATACTCTACTCCAAGGGCGGAACCGTATATCTCCCATGCCGCTCCGCAATGAAAGCAACACAGACTATCAAGAACATTCAAACCCTCTACCCTGGAAGTAAAGGTCATCTGAAAGCACTCAGTCTCGATCTCAATGACCTTACCTCAGTGGCATCTTGTGCCTCGGCCTTTCTGGCACAGGAAACTCGTCTGGATGTTTTGTGGAATAACGCGGGTATTAGCTACGTACCACATGACGAGCTCACTGTTCAAGGGTATGAGCCTCAAATGGGGGTCAACTGTCTGGCGCCGTTTCTGCTTACCAAGCTCCTGCTGCCAATCCTGGAGTACACGGCTAGTATCTCTCCAAGATCTTCGACACGAGTTGTCTTTGTGGCCTCCGCCCTGGTGGATACGGCAGCACCACCGGGAGGTATCCCTCTGGACGAGATCCGAGATGGCAAATATTCCAAGGACTTAACGGAAACTTACAGTATTTCCAAAACTGGAGATTGGTTTCTGGCATCTGAGTTCGATCGTCGTATGCGAGGAGACGGAGTTGTGTTCGTTACTCAGAATCCAGGCAACCTCATGACCAATATCTGGGACCGTGTTCCATGGCTGCTCAAGGCACCTGTCAGGTTGCTACTTCATCCACCTAAACGGGGTGCTTATTCGGAGCTTTGGGCTGGGCTTAGCACAGAGATTAAGCTCGAAGATGGTGGTCGATATGGTGTACCGTGGGGCAAATGGCATCCGAATCCTAGGAAGGATCTCTTGATGAGTCTGAAGACGAAGGAGGATGGAGGTACTGGTGTTGCAGCTGCGTTCTGGGAATGGTGCGATAAAGAGACAGAAAGGTTCTTGCAAGACTAATCCGTGACTGGTTGAGGAACGAAGCTTCAAGTTTTAGCTAGCCTTAATAAAAACACAGTATCTACACGAGAGCTAATCCGTGACAGTAGAGTAAGTAACAGTGGCCTCTGTGGGCGAAATGCTTGTTCGAAGATTACGGTATTGTGAAAGCATTAGGGCTATAATGCTAGACACTTTAAAAAGACAAACACGATTGACACACGTAAAAGTAAGTGATTTGCCCTGAATGAACTAAGATAGAGAGTTGTCGATTGCGTTTTCTTGTACAAAGTAGTGATTATAACCCATTATCCTCCACACAACTATCAAGACAGATATAGAAAGAAACACTTGTGTACGATTAAGTAAATGTATGTATAGAAGCAATATGGTATTATCTTCTTAAAATCACGTATTGCCTGTGGGTCTTGCCTTATAGCGCACACTATCTTCCTATTAGCCCCATACCTAGCCAAGAACTTCAACTTCCAAGGGAGGATTGTATCTGCGAGAGAGCCATGTTGTGGCTGAGATAGCTGATACCGTCATGGCTGGACCATAAAAGACAGCCCTTTTGCATCCACAAGGGTCCCTAACAGCAACTACCTCGGTCTCCTCTAACAGATACCTCTGTCGCTACAGAACCTGGGTGCGATCAGCGGTATTCCGTGCCCCATAGTTGATCGATTGGATATATCAAGAAGAGGGTATCGTAATCACAGGCGTTACGTGGCCTCAAGAGATAATGCAATGATAGAAAGAAAAGTATTTTGTGATTGGGAGCCAGTCAAGTGGATGACAAGCTATAACACCATCCTCATATTCATCCCCCTTCTATGCTGTCCCGCTGGTGGCAGGCTGCGCAGGGAATGACAGAGCGTTATTGTGTCTCACTATGCCGTGTCTTATCATGCCGTGTTCCACAATGCCCGCATCGTCTCTGCCGTGTCTCATTATGGTTCTGGATACCGGATACCCAGGTATAAAATGTGTCGTTTGTGTCAGTCATATCGAAACAACAGACTCT
The DNA here is from genome assembly GCA_014898915.1 of Fusarium chlamydosporum. NCBI lineage: Eukaryota > Fungi > Ascomycota > Sordariomycetes > Hypocreales > Nectriaceae > Fusarium > Fusarium chlamydosporum. The sequence continues at coordinate 245,258 of JAAVUD010000183.1, read as the reverse complement.
GTCAAATAACTTGAAACCACAACCTCACACTACTCTATCAGAATGAAGACTTCCATTAGTACCACAATTCTATTCATTGCATACACAATTGTTGCAGTTCGCGCAGACGTAAGTTATCCCTGCCACAAACTATTGGTGTTGCCTTAGCCATTGACATTTTTTGCCACGGCAGAGTTGTTGGGGAGGACTGGAGGAGTGTATTAAGCAAAAGACGAATTACATAGAGTTCAAAGAGTGCTACCTAGCTACTTGTGGAGGTGTGGAGGACTCAAAATTTATCAAGGTGCGGGATGTACAGGAGTGATGTAGAGGGGGGTTAATTGCTCTCGCATCCGATTTAAGAATCAGGCGAGATTTTATGTAAGAAGAGAGGCAATAAACCGAGTCTAAAGATATATATTTACCTAAGAGGACCTGCCGTTTCTTTAATACCTTTCGAAAGTTTCTAACTACTTTCACATTCTTCAAACTATAGCCTTAGAAGCACACCATGAGCGAACAGGGTTAGTCAGACAATGCGAATAACCGTATACTGCCCTGGGCTAATATCATTAACTGGGTCAACTCTAGAATAACCAGCATGGCGGCAATGGAGAAGTCGAGGCTGGAAAGGGTTGAACTATAAGATATGCCAACGGCCAACCAATACGGTTTAATTTCAATAAGAAGTCTGCTCGTGTGCCAAACGTTTAAGTTACCCCAATTTTGAATAACAGACCGCAAGTAAAGTTTCACAATTCTTATATATACCTTCTCCATCCTACGGGTGGACCACCTGCTGACGAGACGGGGTTTTACTTGGGTATATTTAGTAATGTGGGCGAGTCTATTGATTTCGAATACTGTGCTACCAATATTTACGAAGGTGGAGAATGATACTAGGTAATCATTTTAGCTTAGAATTCACTGTAAGAGTTCGGTCGAGTTTTGGAAAGTTACTTATCCGTTAGTTGTGTCCACTTTGATCTGCCCTTACTCGCGTTGTAGGGTGATGCTTCCAAAAGCTCTTTTGTTATATCATAGTAGCCCATGGGGTACTCTTGGAACGTCGCTCATGTGATCGGCAGCTTACTACGGGCCGACGGAATCGGCCAGTTTAATTGCGGATAAGCGGCGATTACACTTGACAGAAGAGAGGCGAGCAGGCGGGCTATGTAAGGAAAGCAAAGCTGATTCATTGTCTATTTGTTTGAGAGTTGGCTTGTCAGCTTGAAAATATTTGTGACTAGAACTCATGGAGTTGGCAATAAATAACTAAAAGCCTATCCATGCTTAACAAGTAGCCAAGCTATTTCGTCTCTTATTCTAGCAGAGTCGAAACATATATAATACTAACCCTCGGTAGTCATGTTTAATAAGCGGGCTCTGCGAGCCTTGTATCTAGACAAGGTTCAGTTTGAAGATCTCTGCCAGCTTGACCAAGATCCCAAGCATTGTAACCTGTTTTGCAAAGGTAAGCGGATTCGTCCCGTACTCAACCAGGGGATAGATCTGCATCAATCATGATCATAACTATCTTGTAACATCTTCCAGCGAGAAGAGCCCCTCACGAGTGAGTAAGTTTCTAAGCATAAATAGTACCCAAAGTATCCTACTTCTCGAACCTTTCCATGATATCAAACCTCCAGCTCTTGGTCCAACCCGTCATTCAAAATACCTTGTTCTATAAAGCATTCGTTAAAATGTATACTCTCAAGACTATAATCCTATCTTTTTCTCTCATGGCAACCGCATCAGCTATCCAATTGAGCTGTAACTCCGACCCAAACGCTCAGTGCGATCCGACCACGTACTGTACTTTCACGTGGAACAACGGTGACTGTGCCTCCCCGGGATGGGGATCAGACGACCAAGTTCTGGTCTACGATGAGTGCACTTTGGACGCTGCGTGTGATGAGAAGTGCGTCAATAACCTCTGTTGTCCTGTCAGCAAACTTCCCAATGGAGAGGCGGACTGTCCCACGACCGAAACGCTTGGGGATTGCTGTTACGTTCGCTTCCCTGGTCCGGGAGGTTTGGGTGAATGGGCTCCCGTTGAGGGTACCCGCCCCTCGGAGCTTTCTTGCGGTTGTTAGAAGAAAGTCGTCGGCAGCGATTTACGGGTCATTGCAGCCATGGATACACGATAAGACTGACTCGAACTTTACCTGTTATAGGGCACGGGGATAGTTGATAAGGCACCGTGTTCATGTTGCAAGTTGAAAGCCGGGGCGGAGTTAAAGACGAATACCTCAGATACAGCCTGCTAAATTAGATTTGGTAAATGGTTTAGATTTTGATTGGGTTCCGATTAGTCTACAGTATGTTCAATCAGAATCCGTCAATGGCTATGTTGCTTTGACCAGGTTCGGATAATCTATAGGTGACTGCATGCATGACAGACGTTTATCGCAAGTGGTGGTGTTAAATCGAGCCATTTCGTATTTTTCGTCCTTCTCGAACAAGATGGATTAATGACAACTGTGTTATAGGCCAGTATCTTTATATGATATGCAGTGAAGTATACTCTACACGACTTACACTCACTCCTTCAACCAGATTATTAGTAAGAGGAAAGGCGCAACAGCTCTATGTGGCTACTAAAGCTTGTTGGAATTATTTAGAAAAGCACTGTGACAGATTCAATGTATCTGTCTTACGGTACGAAGCTTTCAGGCAATCGTGACAAGCTGATAATCAGCATAATCCAATATGCTGGAAATACAAATAGTAGTTAAGATGAAATGGGCTATTTCTCAGTGTTTGGCAATATGTATTAATATTAAATAAATATGATACCTTGTCGTAAGGAATGTCCTATTATCCGCCTTGAATCCGATGTACGGTCGTCCAATCACATTACTTATGTCTCCTACTGACACACAGTCTTGTAGCTGCTAAAGAAAGTCGGAGCCTTGAGGCACTGAAAGTCCTTAGGACTCTTCATTCCACGTCTGCAATTTGCGTCTTGGTAAACCAGAACTAATCCCTTGTCAGTCAGTGTTTCTATATGGAGGTTAAGATACTCACGCTTGCAGCCCTGGGCGTGATCAGTCTGACTAACAGACTTGACCTTGTCGCTGAACTTGAAGCATTTGTTGAGCTCGTCACGGTGGGTGGTCAGTTCGCCGAGATTTCCCTTATTGTTGTTTCCTCCACAATCGGGAGAACTCCAGATGCGAGACCCGATGACATTAAAGGGTAGTTCATCGTTTTGAGGCTCGCCGGCGACGCCCATGGCCAGGGCAGCAGTGGCGAGGATGGTAGTAAAAAGCATGTTGGTTGTGTTGAAGATAATAAAATGGAGATTAGGTAGTATGGTTTGAAATGTTTATGACAGATTGGAAGATTTGTTTTTCGAGGTTATGCCGCTGGCTTTAATACACGACTGGTTTCTTGTCTCGATGCCATTGTTGCTAAAATAAGAGCTTACAAAGAGAGAAATCGCTACGTCATATTGTGGCTGTCAGTGTATGATGCTTCCAGAACTGCCGCTGTGCAAGTCGAATGTCGAATCGAGTTGTCACTGCATACGAGCTGCAAGTATCAGCACTAGTAACATGTGAGTCCAAGCCCACAATAGCTCGTATCTAAACCAAAGCCCTACTGAATTTAGTAATTACATCTGTCTGCATTGTTTTGCTGGACATGTCGCTGTAACGTCACCAAGCAGATCAGCAGGAATTGGTAAGATGCAGCCGTGTCATGTGCTTCTTTAGCGTACTAATATCCCTCTCTGATGTTGAAATACGAGAAAACTTATGGCTATTAATGCAACCCTTACGACGATCACTCACGCTCGCAGGAAAGTAATTGAAGCCTTGTATATGATATGCCTAAACAACTTGATCATTACATCGTATTCCGGAATCATCAGCTAATCTACGTCGGGCGCAGTTCAGTGTCTTAGTCGATCATCACAGCATATAACACAGACTGGACCCCGCCTTAAGACTCGGACCCCGCGGTTTTTCATCATGACCCCGCGATTACCGCCGATGATCCGGTTTTATGGTCGCAGTATGTTGTAATAACGGAGTCTCGTGATACACATCTCGGTGTACAGATTGCAAATGCCGTTCCGCTCCGCTTACTTTCTATCTATCATATTTCCAAACATAGAAGCTATAGGAAACCTTTTCGGATCATGGCCCTCTGTTAATGCATCTGTCAATAGGAATACGGATTCTACCAATAACACAATAGCAAAGGTATAGACACAGGTATTGACCAGATATGGGGGCTATTCATTTGGTATCACTGGCATCAGTTAGTAAGCTTTGAGCTGCCTGGAAAGGGCAGATAATTCAGATAATTGATTCAACATGGACAGAATACCAAGCTGCACTAGAGTTGATATCAATTACTCCGTTGGATGCAAACAGATGACATGGCTATGATTGGAAGAAGAACGACATGGCCCAATCCCAGTGTAGGTCGATACTCCACCTTTTGGTTCTACAGATACTATTTATGGTCTGAGCATGGATATGATAGAACTAGAAACCAGTTTGGGTCAGCATTATTTGCTCGCCGCTTGTTTCGGCTCCGTCAAGCCATCTTGACTGCTAAACCGCACAGAAAATGCTTGACACCACTGCCGGGCTTAAGACTAACCAGAGCTGTATAGGAATCAGCAGAATATCTATCATGTACATAAAAGATATAATGCAAATCCCGCCTCGGTTCCCTTCCTCGGCCTGTCAACTCTAAAGCATTATGCCCTACGCATCTGTAAACATAAACCAGCACGGGCTAGTTTCGCTATTCGGGTCCCCAGCCGCCAAAGGGTAGTTAAGGTTCGCACGGATGAAGGCTGAACAATGCGATGCGTTTTAGTTCGACATATAGTAGGGCATGGGCCATCGAATCCTGTATCAAGACCCGATACGCAGTGTAATTGGTACAGTGGGGCATCCGTCCCGGCTCCCATCATACCTTTTTTTCCCATGTTCCTGTATTCCCTTTATAGTCTGAGTTACCTAACTGATGTCTTTTAAGTTTGTCGCTTACAGCACTGTCCACTTTTACCATGTCAAGAATCCTAAATATAACACAGCTGGTCAGAGGCGATTGATGAAAACAAAAACGGCAGGTGAACCTGGTTATTAAATTCCTAATAGTCAGTGATACAATCAGATTTGACTTGTCTCCCCACATTACAGAGCGTAGGAGTGAATCAACTGACAGGGATTCATTTCATCTTCGTATGTGAATCAAAACCTCCAGCGACACGATCACTCCAATCCTGTAATCGAAGCTTACGCTGAAATCTCACTAACACGTCTTCTATAGCTGCCATGTTACAATGACAATTTATAACGCTACCACCGTCCATGGAGGTAATTACTCTGGCCAAGATAGCTCCTGCCGTCGCTATGGCTACGATTACAACGTTGGGAAACGATATGACGAGTTTAGGGGCGGTCTTTTAAAGAACACCTGAACTGTACCTAAGATTGCGAAGCTTCTCACTACAACTCTTGTAGATGGCCTCCCGTTGGCTCGTCATAAAATATCTAAAGCAATCCACTCTTTCTTCTTCTTCTGATTCTTCTTCTGATTCTTCTTCTGATTCTTGCGATGAGGACTTTTAGTCTCGACAATGAATTCTGGCGCTGCTTGGCTGTCTTTGTGAAACGGTGGGGAAAATGAACTCCAGAAGCTTACAGACCTCGACGCTATAAAGGATTCCTGCGGATTCTTCACAGCCTCTGGCACTTTCTCCTTGCTATCCACTTTTTCAGCTAAGGGTACTTGCCTAGCGGCATTGTACCCCATCCCCAAAGATGAGGGTTGGGAAGTAGAGAGTTGTTCGATTATTGGCTTATCAAACCACACAGTTTGGGGCTTATTAAACTCAGCACAACCACCTTGGCCCGTTGAAGGCTTTCCGAGGCTGGGAAAAGGATCGTTACCATCAACCTCTGTCAGATTATTGTACTGTTGTATGGGAGTTCCACCAGCACTTGGAGCCCTCGAAACAGGCTCTGTGAGTTTAAAGGCTCTAAGACGATTGCATGGAATTGGAGCATCCTCACGGCGGGTGATTGTGAACATCTCACGAATCCGTCGGGAGAGGCACATGGTACCTATATCGCGAGCCGTCACGGACTCTTTTGATTCGATATCAGGTGAGGCTCCGTAGTCGGATAGAAGCTGTAAAGTTTGGATGACACGATCTTCCAGGTCCGGGCAGTTTTGACAAACAACTTCATGGAGGGGTGTTTTGCCATGAGAGTCTGTCACATTTGGATCAGCGCCACGCTCCAGCAAGAACTCCACCACATTCGGCAAAGCAAACCGACAAGCAATATGAAGAGTCGTACTCTGACTCGAATGGACGATGACTAGATGTCCTGGCTCAACATGGTCTTGTGACAAGCGTATAGCGATTCTGGCGTAGTCTTGACTCAAAGCAGAGAATAAAGGGAGATAGCCGTCGTCAGTATATAACCCTGGATCTGCACCGTTTGTGAGTAGCAATTTCACCATGTCTTCGTTGCCACTGCCGCAGGCAAAATGAAGGACTCTTTGCCCGCGGTGACTGCAATCTGCTGAGCGCCAACAGGCATGCTGACAATGATGCATACGGGATATCGCCGATTTCAGGTTTGGATCCCCTCCATAGCGAAGAAGTTGGTAGAGAGTGCTGTTTAACATTGATTCCCACCTGGCGGATGAGTCGTCTTGCCCATTTAGGAGATAACAAATTCCTCTAAAGCTGCGCCACAGAACCTTTTTCATGGCAGCCAGATGGATAGCAGCCAGTCCAAACCGGCTCAGCCTATTCGGGTCAGCGCCTCTGGTCAAAAGGTACTCTACTGCTCTTGGTAGCGAGTAACCAGAAGCGATACGAAGGCCAGAATCAAGGAGGGTCTTATTGTGTGGCTGGGCTACAGCGAGGCACAGAGGCGTCAGGTCTGGGTAACCCTCTCCAGCCTCCCAAAGGTCCGTCCCAAGCTTGATAAGATGACTCGCAACATGCGGAGCATCTCCAATGATAGATAGGTGAAGATATGTAATATGCTTGGGGCGAAGTTGAGGTACAAAACTTGAGAGGCTCCATGTTAGCTGAGCATTAGATACTGGAATGAGAAGAGGAAGGAGGAGACTAACCCATTCAGCCGGCCGCTCAACTTATGGTAGACTAACCATTGCATCATACGTTGCGAGTCAAGGCTGATAGCGCGGAAAGTGAACTTCTGGAAAACCAATTCAGGACGTTGGAATTTGCAATCACTCGCAAAGGTAATATTAAAGAGCCTTTGGGAGGCTCGCCAGCAGGTATGACGAGCGCAACGAGTAAGGGAGCTAAGATCTCTCAACAACCCGAGATACTCTATGATCTGGAGGAAGAGCTCTAGCGGGAGGCTTGAAATGTAATCCATGAGGAAGAGCTACCCAAAGATGAAAGGTTTTGGTAAGCTTTGCTAGCTTTATTTTTAGCGAAAGGATTAATTAAGAGAAGAAAAATGCATAAATCGGAGCATCTTTTACAAGTGTTTCTCGAGGTAGGGAGCGGGGAAAAAGTGCCACGTTGTTGGAGGGCCTCCTGCAGCCTGTTTGTAGCATACTTATTGGCTATCTACTATCTATAATTACTCCTGTGGATTCTCTCACTTTACCAAGAACGACCTACATCATCATTAACTTGTCACCCTTGTATAAACCCCGCATCCCACTTTTATAATTGCGAAGCAGATGGCCGAGGCCGGTATAGACACAGATCGACTCGAAGCGGGCTGCGGCGCAAGCTCAAAGATAACGTGGTTATCCGGGTACTTAGTCGGACGCGGCCCATTGTCTAGCTTTGATCATCTCTCTATCGAGGAAAAGACGGTTACCGGGCGTCGACTTTTAGTTCAGGTGAACGGGCCATCGTATTCAATGTTGTTGAAGCGTGGCGTGGCCTTAATAAAAGCCTTATAGATGGAAGCAATACGTCAACACGCGGCTCAAGCTCGGCCCAGGAGCTCACAGAGAAGCGACTGCTCAAGGCGGCGCGCGATGTACACTACTCAGAAAACAAGTTCGTGGTTGCAGTTCACCTGCTTGAATTATTCCCTCACGAATAAACTTGGGGGGATGCTTCAGTCGTTATACATACGTTGATCAAGAGTGTCACGGTCTAATTCCAAATATCCATCGTGCAGGCTCGGATTAGGGACACACGATATTGGAGCAGCTACACAAATTAAAAGATTTTGTCGAGGCGGACCGGATAAGACTAGAGGTAATGGGAGAAGGTGCGATTGATGAGTCTGATTGGCTTACACAAGAAACGATCAGATGGATGGTACCCGTCGTCAAAGACTTGGTGACCATTTCTCAATCAGTCGGTTGCTGCACTCCAGGAAATAGCAAGAGTTCCATCACTACTGGAACAGGTCATCAAATACAAATAAGCAGAACGTGATGCTTGGAGTAGCGTCGTTTAATGAGATGATGTAGGTTCAAGTGCAAGCATGGACAGCCCCGAGATTAGCATCAGGGCTTTCAGTCTGCCGTTAGACCTGTGAAACGCACCCCTAAGGCTTATTCCTTTTACGCATACTAAGGATTGAAACTGAACCTAAACGTTATGAGCCAGTTATTGGCCAGCAAGCCCTGTGTTGATTATTGAACGCTAGCTTATCGACCCTTGTTGCTTAGTTGAGAGTTAGTCGCTAATGAACTGCCACTGTCGTGCGCAGGTATGATAAAGTTTCTTGCTTCCTAAAAGCCCAGAACCCCTTATTACCTTATCCTACCCGGCACCCAATCGAGGAAGGATTCGATAACCCCCAGGCGCGAGAATCCGTTGGTTGGGATATGCAGTCACTTTCCTTTTCATCCTGCCCTGATGCCCCTGTCCAACCAAACACTTCGTTTTGATAATGCATGGTGGGATAGCCCAAACGCCACATGACAAAATCTGGCCAATAATGCTCACCTTTACCACAAACGTAGATAAACTGTATCAACCCCAACATCCCACCTCGTTGTCGATAAAGGCGTTAGTCCAATCTACTTCATCTTATCGGTTTACTCCGACAAGATGCATGAACTCGTTTCGCGTCTTCTTCTTCCGCTCGAAACATCCCAGCATACAGGTTGTAAGGGTTGTGGTGCAGGTCTTCTCGACGCCACGCATCACCATGCACAGGTGGCTGGACTCCATGACAACAGCAACACCTTGAGGCTTGAGGATTTCCATAATAGCGTGAGCGACTTGCTTCGTTAGGCGCTCCTGGATCTGCAAGCGACGAGCGAATACCTCAGCGACTCGAGGCAGCTTTGAGAGTCCAATGACGGTATTGGAGGGGATGTAGCCAATGTGCATCTGGAGGAGAGGGTTAGTTGGTAGATCCTAGAATGCAGTGTATAGAACACATCGGTGAAAGGAACGGCTTTCCTTTCCTGTAAAGGGCACAAGATGGTGCTCACAAAGGCTGAATATGTCGATATCTTTCACAATAATCATCTCGCGATGGCCCTCGTGGAATAGCGCGTTATTCACAATATCTTCCACATTGGCATGATAGCCCTTAGTCAGGAACAGTAATGCCTTAGCATAACGTGAAGGTGTATCCAGCAGGCCGTCACGACTAGGATCCTCGCCAATGCACTCGAGCAAAGTTCTCACAGCACCCTGCATCTTTTCTAGTCGTAAGGTGGCCTGTTCATGAGTCTCTCCTTTATGAGTTCTAGTCTTGGTCGCTGTGAAGTTCCAACGTTAGCCGCAATACAAATAAACCTGTACTTGGACGCAAGACAACTCATTAAAGGGTAAGACACAACAACCTACAAAGATCACCAGAACTGGTCACTGGGTGGGGGGGCGCGTTCTTGTACTGCTCGGGGGCACTCGTAATTGCAGTATCAGCAGTGGCCCTGAAGCTGCTAGGCTTGTGTTTCTTCCAGCTGTTGCGCCCATCTTGCGTTAAACTTTCGCTGGTTGGGGAAGAGACAGTAGCATCGTCGTAGACCCGCTTCTTAGAGATAATACTACTGTTCTTGGAACTTGCCATGTGAACTGCCATAAATCGTGGAGAACAGAGGCATAAAGTAGGATGTTTCGTGAAAGAACTCGTCACAATTTGACCTGAAAGTCTGAACGATCTAAGGAGGCTTGGGAATGAAGATCAAAGGAAACTGTTCCTACGAAAGGGTTACTTCTCAATTAAGTAAACGTGCAGGTAAATGAAGTGGGCGGTAAATATACCATTACGGTTTATCTTATCACCGCTTCTCATCAAACAGAGTGCATTGATAACCATACAAATATCTATTCTCTCGTCCTATCAATTTGGAGGCCGGCTGGTACATGCGCGATTGTTTTTTTGCACCATAGGCAAATTGCAGTCATACAAGCTGATAGTACTGCCAGGACCTGGCTCAAAAACGCGTTACTTGAAATAGTCATTTTGTTGTATTTCTGCCGGAGGCCGGCCATTAATGTGCTGCGCGTGACACCAAAGACCCCCATGGGCTCTGCCTAGCTTAGAGTAAGCTGCTGCATGCTTATGGATTATATGCATATATTGCTACATGAATGTGATGCTTTCGTCTGGGTGGGCTGGATAAAATTTGGGACACTAAATACTCCAGAGCTACTGTTCTTCGCGTCACCAGGTATAGCCCTGGATCTTCGCGGCTTTTACTATTATGTACTTACTCGACTTGTAAAGCTTGACGCTAATTACCACACGCCCTTAGGACTTAACGTCGGTTAAGGGACCTCTCTGTATTGAGTGCTTCGTTTCCCACCACGTAGAAATGGATTTGAATTCCGTATTACGTACAACCTCTCGATATGGTACATGATACATGCATAAATGTATGGCACTTTTGTCCTACGACAAGGATCTCACCCCATATTCTTCAAAACAATCTCTCATGGAAACCCAAACAGAATCACCACATGATATGCTGGCGCATCCGGCCTCCCGCAGCATATGATAGGCCATGCGGGAGGCCGGCCGACACATGTTCATCCGCGGAAGAGGAACTCATAAGTTCTTTGACATACCTTGCCATAAACGTGGTCTTCGCTTATAGGATGAACTGAAACCTCTTCGCATAATGAGGTAGCTGACGTGGCCAGGTAATAACGATGCCAAGATAACGTATGTAACGCTTATGTGTAAATCAAATTTCCACCAACTATCTGATGAGGACTTGATCATCTCAATATCTCCCGGGAGCGAGTATTTCACTGATAAGAGAAATTATAAGGATGAGAAGCGATCTAGATGGTTAATCAAAGATCGAGACATTATCTCCAATAAACCCAACATTCCGATACTTGTCTATTATACCCAACATCAGGGCACATAAAAGGCAGCAACAGGTCCGTAGATACAAATTTCGGACAAATACAATCATCCTTCATACGAAACCGTAATCTATTGTCTCTACCGGTACAAAGTCTTGCTCCCATTTAGCTGATATGGTCACTCTCGACACCTTGAAGCAAACCCTTCGGCAGACGGCGAGAGCGACAGCATCGCACACAACGGAGCCCTTGACGCAAACGCAATACAGCGCCGGCTTCGACGTCTTATTGCAGGGCTTGGGATGGATGACATACCAGGACTTCATTGTCCCTCAGCTCTCTTCACTTCTGACCCGTTTACTAAACTCGCGGGCTTATATCTCGGTGCTAGAAATTGGACCCGGCCCAAAGAGTGTTGTTGGATATTTGCCTTATCGCATCAGGCACAGAGTCACGACATATGTTGCGTTTGAGCCGAATGACTTGTTTGCCATGAGACTAGATGATTGGTTTCATCCCTCTACAGGAACAGAGCCTCCTCTACCATGTCTAGAACGCCGCCCCGATATTCATCGGATGCCATTCACACAAGACAACGCCGACGAAAGCACAAGCGGGGGCGAGAAATTTGATGTCGTTTTATTCTGCCATAGCATGTACGGCATGAAACCTAAACACAGGTTTATCGAAAAAGCATTGGACCTACTTGGCGATCACCCGGAACCCGGAATAGTGGTTGTATTTCATCGTGATAGTGACTTCAACCTTGACGGCTTAGTGTGTCATCACACGGCGTCTTTCCCCACCGGCATCGTTCAAGTATCAACCGATGACGAAACGTTGGACCGGTTCACATCCTTCATAGCGGGCTTTAGCTTCAGAGATGCGAAAACAGACGATGCTATCCGGGGCAAATGGCGTGAGCTGTGCCGCGCGCTGGGTTGTCGTGACAAAGAAAACCCCCGCCATCTGTTGTTCAATTCCCCCGACATTATGGCAGCCTTTACTAAACGTGCCATTGCATTAACGGACTTGATGAAACAGATACCGTTGGCTAATAAAGTCAGACGAGTTAAAAACCAGGAGGCCCGTCTTCATCATCCCGCATCAATTGTTAGGCCGACGCACATTCAGCATATCCAACAGTGCGTAAAATGGGCCCTTGAACATCATGTTGGCCTTACTGTCATAGGTGGAAGCCATAGCGGCCATTGTGTTTGGCCTAACGTCGTTGCCATCGATATGAGTGCTTTTAATCAAGCACACACGATCACAGCCGAAGAGAACGGAGGGGTACCAAGTTCCGATTCTAGCTCATTGATTGTTGTGGAGGCTGGCTGCAACACTGGAGACATCATCCGCAAGACTATGGCGGTAGGCATGACAGTACCTCTGGGAGCCCGTCCAAGTGTAGGCTCAGGGTTATGGCTGCAAGGCGGCATCGGACACTTGGCCAGGTTGCACGGGCTCGCGTGTGACGCAGTCGTCGGCGCCGTAATAGTTAGTGTTACCTCTGGCCAGGTAACGTACGTCGGCCACGTACCAAAAGAATATCGACCGGCTGGTGCCGTGCAGTCAGAAGTCGAGACCGATATGTTGTGGGCTTTGAAAGGCGCCGGGACTAACTTTGGCATCCTTTTCAGCGCTGTCTTTAAAACTCACGCAGCCCGGCAGTATTCCGTCCGAAACTGGAGTATTCCGCTAGAAGATGATCATGAAGCGCGGCTCAAGCTCCAGGACTTTGATCAATGTACCAGAACTCTCGCTCGACACTGTTCCGCGGATGCATATTTGTATTCGAATAACGCGCGGCTATATCTTGGCGTGACGTACATTGAATCTGCTACGACTATACCCTCTTCCCCACCACCTGAGTTGATAACCACAACATTAGGGCCAGAAGATAGTCTCCAGACTGTCGACAGTATCGGCCTATTCGAAACTGAGATGTACATATCCGGAATGCATGGTGGACATGGCGGAGGCAAGACCTCGTCGTTCAAGCGATGTCTGTTTTTAAAACAAATCGGGGCTGTCAACATCGCAAATGTTTTGATAGCGGCCCTGAAAAGTCGTCCGTCTCCGCTCTGCTATCTTCATTTAGTGCAAGGAGGCGGGGCGGTCAGCGATGTGGCAGATACTACCACCGCCTTCGGCTGTCGAGACTGGGACTTTGCCTGCGTGATAACTGCAGTCTGGCCTCGTGATCAGGACGGAACTGAAGTTGCTATGGGTGCCACAGAATGGGTGTACGATGTCGTCAGGGACTTGTTGCCTTTGAGCAGCGGAGCTTACGGCGCTGACCTAGGGCCAGACCCCAGAGACACAGCGTTGGCGGCTAAGGCTTTCGGACCAAACGGACCTCGACTGGCCCGTCTCAAGGAGACCTTGGACTCGCGCAACGTGCTGGCTTACGCTTGCCCGCTCCCAAAACTGCCAACCAAATTGAAGCTCATCATTCTCGTTACAGGAGAAAGTGGTGTTGGTAAAGACTACTGTGCCGATGTTTGGGTCTCCGTATTTACTAGATGTGCCCACAAACACTTCAAGGCACGCAAGACCAGCATCAGCGATGCCACCAAGCGAGAATACGCAGCAGCTACCGGTGCAGACTTTGATGCTCTGTTAGTAGATCGCGCTTACAAGGAACATCACAGACCAGCATTGGCAGCATTCTTCAAGAAACAGATGCGCCGCCAACCTTGGCTGCCCGAAAAGCACTTCCTGGATGTGGTGTCCGATGCCGCAGATATGGATGTACTGGTAATTACTGGTATGAGAGATGAGGCACCGACTGCAACCTTGTCGCATCTAGTTTCGAATAGCAGGTTGCTCGACATTCGTGTCATAGCTAGTGAGAAGACGCGACAAGCTCGCCGGAAATGCCAGGCAAATGATAATGATGGACAAAAGAATGATGGGAAGAATGACAATTGTGGTGGTAATGATAAGAATTACAAGTCACATTCGACAGCATTGGACTACCGCCACAGTCTCATATTTGACAACGAAACGACGGGGGACGAGATGGCCAGAAGTTTTGCCGATCAGTACCTGCTTCCCCTCCTCCACCAAGACCTGGAGCGACTTGCTAGTATGGTGGTTCCTGTGCCCGATTTTCCACGCCCAGGCATTGAGTTCCGCCATGTGCTCAATATCGCCCAACAGCGTGGCGGGTTAGCTTTATGCACCTCTCTGCTACGAGCTCAGTTCAGACATGACTGGGGTGAAGTCGGTGCGGTGGTCTGTTGCGAAGCGGGAGGCTTCGTGTATGCATCGGCGTTGGCCCAACAAGTCGACGTCCCCTTGGCACTCATACGCGACGCTGGGAAGCTTCCCCCGCCCACTGTTTCTGTCAACAAGCCCTCTTCACATATCTCTGGCTCAGATTCTAATGGTTTAGGTGGGAAGAGAATTGAGATGAGTCAAGATCTGATTCCTAGGGGCGCATCAGTGGTGGTAATAGATGATGTACTTGCCACAGGAAAGACGCTTTGTGCAGTGCTTCAACTGTTAACTGCAGCAGGTATTGGAACGGAGGAAACCAGCGTCCTGGTTGTAGCTGAGTTTCCGATTCACTGCGGCCGGGAGCTGCTGTATCGTCGTGGCTTCGGCGGCATCAGTATTCAAAGCCTTTTGGTTTTTGATGGGGTCTAGCTAGCGAAAGAAAGTCGGGATCTTGATCTTGTAGCGCTCCTTTCGACGTTAGATGTCATCATCCGACAGTAATGGATATACTAGTAACTACATAAGAATCGTGACCTCCCGGGCGCGGCACGTACTTCCATTTATCCGTTACTCTTTGCTTAGCCTCCTCCCCTAATCAAGCACCTTTGAAGTATCATTATCCTGTCATCTTGCAGAAATATGAAGGTAAAGTCATATGTAAATCATCCATTTTCGATACATCCAGTCTAATCGAGTTCGAAAGAATTGTGTCTGCAAAGAGTTGAACAAATAGACCGATCAAGGTTACAGAATCAAAACCAATGCATGCAGTAAGAGGGCAAGCTGCTGGGAGGCAGACGGTCTATCACACGTGGCTTATCGAGTAAGAACGGAATTGAATTAAGATGGGTGTTCCCACATCATGTTTAACTAGATTCCCCTTGAACTTTCATTCTTTGTGTGCTATCTGCATCCAGAATGGCGACCTGGCTACTGTTCCTGACCTCAAAGACAGTTTCGACGTAGATCGCATTCTTTGGGCCATGTTGATGATTGGCATCCGCTGCTTGATCTCTTTCTCTCGAAACAGATGGATCACATGTTCCTCCAATCGTAGAGAGGGGTAGGCTGCGCTGGCGCTGTCCATAATCTGAGTAGCCATATGCAGGGGTCAGCGACTTCAGTCGCAGGACATTCTTCACCAAAGGTCTAAGAGAGGGCGCGCAAGCAGCTATAGTGCCGACGTTCAGTTGGAGACTGTGACGTGGTAAGTTTACAAGCGACAGCAAGATGAAAGGGTTATACTTACAGGCCCCAGAATTGTATATCGTAACGGCTATGATAGATCAAATAGTTAGATTCCGCGTAGGTCCTGTGGATGCTTTGACTTACTACGTATTATCGCCCGCGGGATCATACTTCATCTGGGAAACAGCTTTCACTAGGCCCATGACAGCAGCACTTTGAGATGGTTAGCTCAAGAATACGTAGTTGAATAATTGTTCACATACACATATCCCAGGCTCAGAACAACAACGAGATATATTCGCGTCTTGAGAGGCATTCTCAATGACCAGATCAGCGGAATGGGTAAGGTAGCGAAGGCAATGTCGGTAAATATATTGAAAGCTGAGTACATATTAGAAGGGATTCCTGTACCTCGTTGATTTGGCTTGTGGCTTACCAGAGTTGGCGAGACCGAATGCGACAAACATCGAGACAGGATAACAAGATCCTTCTAGTGACCGGTCCCATTGTCTTGCTACTGGGTTGCAAAACAGAATGAACGAAAGCCACGCCTCGAATGTATATGCAATCACAAAACCTGCACAAGCTTGATCAGTCCAGTACCACACTGTGATGGGTCAGAGAGAAGGACAAACCAATCATGCACCGCAGTGTAATCTTGTACCACCTCCATGAATTGCCATTGTATTTAATAAGTTCAAGGGCGATGGCGATCTTGAGTAGGCCAATTCCTCCCAGAAGGGGAACTACCGTGATGATAAAGCTGTATTTGCTGAACTTGGTAAAGTCGGCTCGTTCGATCGTGTCGGCGTGTTTACCCAGACCATGTGGGATCTGAAGGAACAGGATGGTCGTGCCAATAAGCCCAGTACACTACACATAATGTCAGATGAAAAGCTGGTCCATTGGATATAGGAAGTTGCCGACAACGACAGTAACAACGTACAGCACTCAACACCATGAGAACATCTTGCGCACCGGGAGACTTGGAGATAACCAAGCGGGTATATGTCCTTGCAGCAACGACAGTCAGTGCGACAAAGTTTACCGCGGTGATGACTCCTATGATTAATGCCGTCTGCGATTCTGCCACGCGCTTGGGATCTGTGTTTACAACGAATGGTGGAGGAGCCGGCATCTTGGAAGCATGGTAAAGTATAGTAGAGAGAATCGCTAGCGAGACTGAGACGGGATCTCACTTGGGCTAAGTCACAAATTTTGAATCGGCCGTCTTGTCGAGCTGGTCACTCATTGTACTACGGGTGGCGTCACTTACATCGCGGATGCAAATTTCCCCTGCAGGAAACATATTAGCCGGTATGCATCGAATTCAATCAGTTGTATCTTATATTGATAGTTGGGTGTACTGCTGTACCGCAGAACTTGCATTGTTGGTTCAGCATGTTGGTTGCCGGTTAAATAAATTCATTAGTCCACCTTCCACTTTCAGACTGGCCCCCTCGCACCGAGAGATTAGTCGAGTTTCATTTAAAGGACTGATTTACAATAGGCTTTGCAAAAAAAAAGATGTTGGTCGTTACCGAGGAGTAGTTGCCCCATGCCATGCATATTCTTCCGTTCAGTTCAGTGGACTGTGCCTTCATCCTGCCGACTGTGCCTCACAAGGGTAAGTGATTATCTCGGTCCGGCTTACCGGATCCGCGTCCCTGGCGGCCAGACCCCGGGCGCTGTTGAATATTGGTGGTATCATCAAAATGACCGCGGTGCAATACTACTGATAGAGGTTACTCCGACTTGGCGAATGCAGGCAGGGATCAAACACTTGGTGGGTTATCCATTGTTCCGTTACGCTGCATGCCAGCTTATCGATTTTAATATTCTTGCGCTTCCTATTTCATTGTTTATTCACCCTTTCTTTCTTCCTTTTCGAGGCCAATTCGCAGAGTCCAGGCTTCCAAGAAAACTAGCTAACCATGAAGGTCTCTTTTGGAATCGTTGCCGCCGTGCTGGGCGCCTCAAGTCTTGTCGCCTCAGCACCCACCGATCAATCGTCTGCTAGCGATCTCATCCTGGCTCTTAATGATAAGGCGACGTCTGCATTACAGGACGCAGAATTGCAGCCTACTAAACGATCCGGGCCCAAGAAATGCACAATTTTCAACGCCGCTGTGCGCCGTGATTGGTGAGAAATCCAACCCTTTCAGGCGGGCCTGCATTACCGTGCGATCTAACGTCGTATCTTTTGCAGGAAGACACTGTCCAAAAAGGACAAGAAGGCTTATATCAATGCCGTACTTTGTCTACGCAAGAAGCCTTCTAAAGCCGATCCGGCCTTTGCACCCGGTGCCCGAAGCAGATATGATGACTTTGTTGCCGTTCATATCAATCAAACCTTGAGCATCCATGGAACCGTCAGTAGTCTGTTCGTGGTTCCTAACTCAGCAACCGACTAACAGATATTCAGGGTAACTTTTTCACATGGCATCGATACTTCACTTGGGCATACGAGAAGGCCCTTCAAGATGAGTGTGGCTACAAGGGAACGCAGCCGGTAGGTTAATATAGAATGTTGACAGGACGAAGCCCGCTAACAGGTTATTACAGTACTGGAATTGGTTCGAGACGGGTGATTTCAATAGTAATCCAGTCTTTGATGGTTCCGAAACTAGTATGAGTGGCGATGGCAAATTTGTCAAACATAACGGCGCCTGGTCTGGCAAACAGAACATCTTCATCCCCAGCGGCAACGGCGGCGGTTGCATCAAGAACGGCCCATTTGCTGGTGCGGTCGCCAATCTAGGTCCCCCTTCACCAGGCATGGATGGCATGGAAGCCACGAAAACACCACTCAACTACAACCCTCGCTGTCTCCGCCGTGACCTGAGCTCCTATTCTATCGACCAGTGGCTCACCCTACCGAACCTCTACAATATCACCCTCGGCAAAGCGTCTCACACCATTCAGGCCATGCAAGACGAATTTCAAGGTCGATTCAGCGACAAGTTCTTAGGCATGCACGCTGCTGGTCATTTCACTATGGGGGGTGATTCGGCAGACCTTTTTTCTTCTCCTAATGATCCGGTGTTCTTTCTTCATCATTCTATGGTAGACCGTATCTACTGGGTCTGGCAGGCTTTACACCCCAAACAGGCTAAGGATATCGCCGGGACTATTACCATTCTCAACCAACCCCCCAGCAGAGACGCTGTCAAATCCGATCCCCTCAATATGGGAGTTAATGCACCCCTGATCACCATCAACGACGGACTCGATACTCTTGGCGGTTCACCTTTTTGCTACATCTATCTCTAGGACATGATGTAGCAGAGTCATTTTAAAGTATCTATTCAGGGCTCTAGCCGGCCATTTTTGAAACCACGTTTACCCAGGCAGATATAGTCTGCCAACCGCCATTGCAATTCATTATTACCATTTAGATACGCAGGATATTCGAAATATGTCAGCTGAACAAAACATTTGCAGTCATCCATAATGGCATAGCGATATTTAAAGCCATAATCTCTTCGTAGATAAATTCCCCACCATCTATTTCCCGCGGATCTTTAGCCTTGAAGAATTCAGGTAGTAGATTAAGTTCTTATAAAAGAGCATGGTAGCCCACAGAAGCCCAAGTTCAACTCATCATGGTGCTCCCCTATCTGTGGGATGTCTGTAGCTTTGTCAATTGATTGCTCTATCCTGCAACCAGGTATTAAAAGAAACATTAGTCGAATCAGCGACATGTTTTCCTCTCTCATATTCCGTTCAAAATGCCGTCCACCATAATGTTTCATTCCTGACCCATTCGTCTGTTCTATTCCCGCGCTCTTTTAACTCGTTTAGGCTCTCTATCGCTTGGTTGTGTTGGGCTCTTGCAGTTGCATATTGTTGTTTGAGGATGTAGTATGATATATAATATGTTGCTGTTTACTTTGTTAGTTTCGGACAATCAAGATGAGATTGATGGTGATAGTTACCTGCTGCTGTTGTGATGAGTGCTGCGGTGGGTAATGAACGGGCCACCCTGGCTGTGATTCTGGGGGCTGGAGGTTGGTGAAAGTCAAAGCGGGGAAGCGCTGAGCCGAATGAATTTGTTGTCATGGTGAAGAGTTTGTGTTGTGTTACAATTGAGTGATACAATTGAATATTGTTTTTTGATGTCCAAGTGTGTTTGATATGAATGTCAGTGCCTTTGTCCGCTGCGAGTAATCGAATTATATTTATGTCGTTCTCGATTTCCTGCTGTTCGGGTCTCCCCGACAATTCATCACATGATGTTGCTTAATGAGAGTTTCAGTGGGACGTCTCTAACGGTGGCTCTGCTGAACCTTTTGCAATGTGGCGTGATTCAACTGCTGACAATTCCCGGTTCAATGCGAAACCTCGACAGGCACCAGAACCAGGTGATCTTGGATTGGTGTCACTTTTCCAATGTGTCGTCATGCACTTTAAGTTTCACGTCAAAATCGCAGGTCTCAAATACATGATACGATTAGCAGTCACTTCGACTGGACCGATGACCTGGCTGGCTACCTATGCAACATGTTTGAGGCTCCACACACTGCCAACCTCTTGCTGGAATCATTCTCTTAACTCCCATCTTTATTCATAAATAGCTGTCCAAGACAGTCTACGCCATGCGTTCAGCCAACCACTCGATGAAAATTTCTGGGTTTTCCTGAAAGTATGTGTACCCTTTCATTCTTACTGTCCCATCAACCCAGTGCAACTTCTTGTCCTCCACAGTAAGCGAATCATACATCGTCTGTACGTCACTCTCCTTAGTCAAGATATCCTTGCGCACCGAGTAGATGAACGTCGGAACACAAATGCTCTTCATGATGGGAATAGGTGACAGTTCATCAACGGTGAAACTTGTTTCCATCTTGATCATATCGTTCACTTCGTCGAATCGATTCTCGAGATTGAACATGGCAAGCGCTTGCTCAACGAATGGTCGGTAGGACAGTGGCTCAGGCACGAGAATGCAGCGTACATCTTTGAAGACTTCTGGGCGACGGTTCATGGCGAAAAATGTCGCGATCCCACCTAGACAACGACTGAACAGCCCAATCGTCATATCCTTAGTGTCTTGTCTGCCTTGAACATAGTTCAATGACCCAACAACATCCCTTGACTCCAAGCGACCAGTACCAGAAATGCCACCATTTGCCTGTCCACTGGTACCAGAGTTCCGCATGTCATACGTGAGAATATTGTATCCAGCTTCATGCAATATCTTGAGATCAGGGATGAAATTGAGCTCAAAGTCGTTCCCGGTGGCGGAACCGCCTAGAAAGGCTTTCCAAGGCTCCAGATGAGCGGGGTAGCCAGATCTATTACAGCGAAGTGGATGGTTGGCGATAATCAACTTGTTGGAGCCTTGCTTGGGAATGTACCATGCTTCGAGGGGAGTACCGTCTTCCGAAGGAAAGAATACATCTTCGTACTCGAGACCTGCTTCGCTGGGACGGTGGAAAAGAGGGGTATTGATTTGATTGCGCAGGGGAGCGACGAGGCTTTTGAGAAACTCTTGTGTCTCTTCTGGAGTCATGACGACCTCGTTTGTTTCAACGCTCTTGGCCCAGATGCAACACTGTGCTCAAATCTCGGTAAGGTAATCTTTGATGTTGTTTTGTGCCAGTGACTGGGGAAGTCCAGATCGGCACCTCTTTATATACTGAGTTTATAGACAGCATCCTGGTATCGACCCCGATGTTCAGCGGAAGCAACCAAAGCTTCTTGATTGCCCATTCGTGGACGAAGCGTTCCAGTGGCTTTCCTTCCAGTCGACAGAGTAAGCTGACATGCAGCTCGAAGGATGTTGGAACAAAGACCTTTCGCAGCCATAGTCCGAAATGATTGGGCAGCGTATTTTCAAGTCTCAGTTGATTCGTTGTAGCCATCCGGGGTGGGATGACCGCAGAAATTGTTGGTGTTTAGCCAACTTTGACCATCTGAGTTAGGCATGAACTCCAAACAACGCAACTCAACGTGCTGATTGCTTATCCACTTATATTTTGCAACTGGCAGACTTTTCCCTTGTGCATATGTGTCTGAGGTGGGACTAGACCTGGCATGGAAATTGGTCAGCCTCGGGGGCAATAACTTGCTCCTAATCTGGCCTTTTCCTGCCCACCTCGGTAATTAAGACACTCGCCGAAAGGGCTCGTCATCAATGATGAAAAATCATGCTCTAACGATCGTTAGACAATTATCAATAGTGAGGCCCATGGGTTGTAGAGTAGTCGTGTTCACTCTCTGCAGACGCCCGATGCATCTAAGATGATAAACAAATGTCAACAGAGGTCAAATCGTCAATAAAGTCCATATAGATGGAGACCTAACCGAAAATTCCAATTCCGAATACACCAGAAAACAATCAGATCTGCCGAAGCCTGCACCTCATATTTGTAGGCCTGCCCCGTGTGTGTTCCTCAACTTTACTTTTTGCATGATCTTCCATAACCAACTAAGGAATCAAGAACAAAGACTTAGTAAACTCAACAACACTTTTAATCTCATCCAGCTGCCCACCATGATATAGCATAGCCACTTGATGATTTCGTATCATTTCCCATGAACATATGCCTATCTCCTGGCCAGGTTCGATGTCTAGCTCTTTCTGGTACGACTTCAGATGTTCCGCAATGTCGTGAAGAATCTCAGGGTCCAACGTGAGAAAATGAGTGTAAGATATATAACCCTTTTCGGAAGAACCTGTGTCAGAATCAATCCACTCGGAAGGGTTGTTGGTGAGGATCCTTGTGATAACTTGGACGATGGCCACCATCGTGTTGAATATGTGAGAGTCTATGGCCCGGGGGAATGAAGAAGCGGTGGTCAATTTTGTCAGAAAATCGATGATCGAGAGGAAACAATCTTTTAATGTGTAGAGTTCTTGACGGATGCGGTTGACGGCGGGATGAGGAGGCGGATGAAGGCTTGCGTTTCGAGATGAGTCTGTTGTCGCGAGTGGGAAACTCATATTCTTCGTCTTGAATTCATCAAAGTCCCTGCATCCTATTAGAGGATTGCCATCGGTGCACATTAACATCCTAACTTACACTTTCATGATAGGTAAAAAGTCTGCGAAGCAGTCACTAATACCCTCCAAACTGTCTCCACAACGCGCAAATGTCGAGTTCTCATATAGCGGCATATCCTGGACCTCCAGTGTGACTCCCTCTTGTGGTGTGGCACCCTTCAACTCGGCTGATGTTCTCAAGAGCTGCCTCGAGAGCACAGTCAATATCTCCCGGACATCAGGATTGAAGGGTATCTCAAGCGTGTCCGTTCTGGAACCGTGGGCCATCCAGTGCTTAGCGTATACCTCGAGCATTTCGTTGAGTTCTTTCGTTTGTACCGACAAACGTTCGCATACCTGGCGAATGTGGCTCATAGTGGAAATTCGATGGCCTCCAAGGTCATGAGCGAGTTTGGCGACATCAGAAAGGAAGGTTATAACTTCGGTGCAGGCTTCGAAGCATTCTCTGGGGTTTGTGACAGTGTCGATGTCAGTCTCGTCTTGACCTTCATCGACTTCCGACTCCTCATGTCCTGAATCCTTGGGGCAGTAATCTCGGATCTCCAGAAATGTCGAGGACGTGTCATGTGCCTTGCCCTTCAGACGTACAGGAATGTCTTGTGTCTCACTGGCAATTGATGTGGCGGCGTATTGATGCGGAACATTTGGCGTCGGGCCACCTGGTTGAAGAGGTTGAGCCGGGCGAGATTCATTGGGAGAGGAATGGTGACGCGTATCCACGATATGATGAATAGCTGTGGAGGACGATTCTTGATCATAGTTCTTTGGTCGCAGTGGTAGTTGTGCCACAATACTTGGAGGCCCCTCCACTACTGCTGTCACGATTGCAGGGGTCTCCGCCTCAAACGGAGCTGGCGAGGATGACCTGGACAGTTCATCAAAAGAGATGACAGATGCGGCGCTGTCAAGCTCTTGCCAATCTTCGCTGATAGATTCGCATCGCTCGCTTGTCATTTTGGGGGTATTTCTCAACGAAATCTTGATAAATCTCGAGAGGGGGAAAATGAAGATGAAAGAAACATAGGAGACGTGTTAAATGTATAGCCTGGTTTAGGCAGACGTTAGGTTTGGGGTTACATCAAGGCTGTTTCCTTGAGTCTGGGGTAACTGTATTAGGTCAGCAGTCTGTTGCTGAGTCACTTTCTTGAGTGTCTTTGTAACTTTCGTCTATTGCCATGGAGACATCACCAAAAGCCTCAAAGCCAAAGTTAGCAGCAGATCACATAGACAGAAGTTGTTGTCTCCCTATCCATTTTCGGCAGTTCGAATGCGCCTTTAGTATTAGGCCCGAAATCCTACGAAACTGATGTTACCTCTATCGCTAAGCCTGACACATTATATGCATAGGTGTACCAGCATTGTTGGCTCAAATGTGCTATGAAATGTGGCTTATTTGAACCTTATACCAATATCCCTCTGGGGACGGATCAAGGTTACACTTTGAAAACACTATTTTGTTTACACTTTGAGACATCATAACCAATCTTCTAACACAACAACATCCGAAATTTGAGGGCTTGATAGAATGGGAAAGACTGTTTTTGCAGTTGTCTGCAAATCACTTTCCAAGTGGAGCGTTTAAATATGAATATGTTGTTAGAGTTCACTTCTGTACAATCAAAACGTCCTAAAACAGCAGCCACTTCATCAAAGAGACTACCAACAATTGTTTCATAGTGTAGGTTTCTGTAACGAGACTTTGTTTAGTCAGAGATTCTAATTATAACGTATGCAAAGCAAGGGAAATGTACCTTATTGGGAACTCAGAACATAAGCTCAGAGCTATTGCAACCTTTGTGATTATCTGTACAGAGTCACCTTTATGTGCAAAGTTGGACGAGGAAATAGACGGGACTCCTGTATACACCACGATTCATCATTATTGAGCCACTCGGAGAGGCTTCCGCTCTAAGGGAAGGCAGCCCACGGTTTTGAGGGTGCTATATATTTGTTACAACACCATGACATCTCTGACAGAACTTCGACGAGGCTATCGCCGCCCCGATCGCAAAGCTGAATCATGAGCTCAGCCAACAAGACTATAAAACGCAACACATATAAAAGTGTCTAAGTCGTGGCATTGCCGACCAGTTGCACCTTTCTTTCTTTTCCTTAGCCCTTAACCTGCTGCCTTGCCGTCACATCCTCTTACAAACAAACAAAGCCGTTGCCTAGACCCCAACTAGAGTAGAGGGTGCTCGAAAATGATGTAATATGCAATCGTATTATATGAAATTCTAAGACATCATTTGTGAATGAAAACATTCGCAGAGCCAAACGCATTGCGATCACGGTAACCAGATATGGGCTGGCAAACTATTCCTTGCCCCCGATGTGCCCGGCGGTTGGGCTCTTTCCTTTCTCAATAGCATCCTTTGACCTTGATCCACCGGATTGGGCACTCGCGTCCTCTGGTTGTTTAGTGCCCGTCTCCTTCTGCTTTGCTTTATCGGCCGGGGGTGTCGGGCCTGGGTGCTCCGCTTCGTGTGTTGCTCGGGAATTAGGGGGCTGATCCTTGGGATTGGAGCCCACTGGGTCTCCCTCGCCGTCCCCGTAGCCCTGAGTTGCAAATGTGTTCCTCTGTAAGACCTGAGGTGCTCGGGAGTTGATTGTGCTGCGCGCAATGACCTGGCGCAGGGCCAAAAAGCCGTGGTTGTTGGGAAGTCGAAGGACGGGCATGATTTAAATTTAAATTTAACAGTAATGTATTGGTGTGATCGGTGGTTCAATGACTTATGGCAATAGTATTCTAAAGGTATAAGTAGTACAAATATCAATAGCTGTAACTAAATAGTTACGGTAATAGATGGTTATGACATCATAGACTATTATTCAAGCGTCATTATGCTGTATCATGGCTTTTACACTGGACTTGATGATGTCAAGGCTGAACCCCGCTGATTTGGAGTTCGCGATGACGGAGATGTTGGAGTAGCGGCATCATACGTATTACTTTAGCATTGGGTCTGAGATTAAGGTTACACGTTCAAAAGATACTAACTAGTCTACAATATATACTTTAAGGCATCATGACCAGCCCTCCAACGTAACAACTGTCTCAAGATAGACATAAAGCTTACAAAATGACTTCTCAATAAGATACGTCATATTAAGGAGCATCATACGCATGTTAAGAAAAGCCTTGGCATTGCGAGACAATGAATCAGGCCAAATATATTTACTAATCACGGCCTCGAATATGTTCATTTCACAATCCAATCATTCATAGGAGAGTATTATCGACGGCTTCAGCCAATCCTGCTCCTGCTGCCATCCACACAGCTATATCGTCTCTCTTGCTCATCGGGCTACTAGTAGGAGTGGCAATAGCGATAGCACCGGCGTTAATTGCCTTCGGGTCGACGGTTGCAGTTGCATACAGATTGTTCCGAGGCTTGTCTGTAGCACGCGCTTCAGCATAATAGCCAACGATGGTCGACCTCGTCGTCGCGCGTTGCAGTTCCTTCGGTACATTGTTCTTATCAAAACAGATCTCAACCACCATACTCGAATCCTGGACCTTTAATGGCTTTCAATTCTTGAGAGCCTTTGTCCCCGATGAGAGCCGCAAAGCTCCTTGTCTCGAAGTTCGTCAACGGTCTATGTACAGGGCCGTTTTGATCCAGAAGGTTTATCACGAGAGATGCAATCCACACTTCTTATTATCATGGATCACCGCTTTCGCTCAAGATTTAAAAACGCCTCGTTCGCGTTTCTACTTATCCTCTGTTCAATATTCATTCTCTGGTCTACTCGGACCCGAGCGAACAAAGTATCTTTCTAATTTCTTGACTAATGTCATAGATGGCATATGAACTTAAAGAGGGGGTTCGACAAATGGTTTCTTAGCCAAGCTCAAGGGCGTTACACAACTATCAGACGGATGTTCTCAGCTTATAGTTATCGTGAAGCTAGTACCTGCCTGTTCAATAAGGTAAGTGAACCACTTACGCGAAACGGATGGCTTAACACCCCATTTAGTTCAGAGATAGTTTTCACTTTGGCCGATTCTTACTCAGTATATCAGACTCACGAAGGTGACGGCAAAGACATCCAGCATTACTGTTACGAAGCAATACACCAGGTTCCTTGGAGGTCTTCTGTTGTTAGTTCTGCTACTCTACATTCCAGTTAGGCCTAAACGCAAACAGAGCATATAAGAGTTCTCGACTAAGACGGGTATGCGAGTTGAAGCACTTAGCGCCGATGGTTCTGGATATTCCTTAGGATCGAATTCCAATACGAGGACGACTTGGCCGGTGCACTTATAGACTCTCCACTTACTCCAATAGCGGTAGTCATTCCTAAGTAACTATAGAGTCTCAAAATTCGGGGCTGCGGTAGAGGTGACCTCGATCAGCTGGCTGAGTTTGCTGGGACATTACGGGTAGGGGAGCATGATTATCACAACTTCGTTCCTGAAATTCGACTTTGTATGTAGTGTCATGGCAAAGGAGGAAGCGAGGGACTTTTTTATAAACACAGAAGCATCAACAGGTGAGATAAGGACGTGTCATCCATGATATTCCTTCTCAATATAAATGATTTCACTTCATTCGCTTATGAGCGTTAAGCCAACTTCTGTTTTCGCTACCCGAATGACTTTCTTCCGGTAGCTCTCGCATATATACTGATGGCATATAAACTCACTTAACATTGAATTGAAACTTACCAACTTTATGAGTTGAGTAACCCCAATCTCATGGTGTTCCAGTTTGTCTATTGGATAATTTGGTCGCTCTTAACCTTGACAAATTAGTGAAGTTAGTAGTAAATAAAGAGTGATTGGGTTATTATCAACAATAGCAATTCGAAATGCTGATTGAGAACTGGAAATAATGCCTTCTTAGGCTCTGGAAATGTCTTAATAATCGGTGACTTACGTATCTGTCTACTATACAACTAGTGGAATGATGGATCATGAGGTTATATATAAGGCTGACTTGTGTTCAGGGGTCCTGTAGCGAAAAGCCGAAATCCTGAATGCCGATCTCTAATTGGACAAATTTTGGTCTTAATCGCTAATAAGTCCGACGGACACGGATTACAACCACTTCCACCGTGTTTCCATATTTTGTGATGTTTTGGTACCGAGAAGTTTTTGTCTTTTCTTTACCTCGAACTCTCCCACATTTGATAAGAGCCAATCAAAGACTCCAGTCTCTTTAGCTACTTCTGCCACCTGACACGTCTATTATCATGGCGTTAATGCGTTGCATGAACACTTCTACCTTTGAACTCCATACCAGCACACAGATTGAGTTCAAACAACAAGGCTACGCCATCTTATCTCACCGCTGGGGCCCAGACGAAATTCTCTTTTCTCAAATCGGCCACTTCGCAAACGAATTGAGGCAAACCAAATATCGGCATGCGTTGCCGCAACTTGACAAGATTCACGGCGCTTGTCTCACCGCTCGCAACCAGGGTCTTCATTGGATGTGGATTGACAACTGCTGCATCAACAAGTCAGATAACAGCGAGTTATCCGAATCCATCAACTCCATGTTCAAGTGGTACAGTGAGGCAGTGATATGCCTTACATACCTTTCCGACGTCCGCAAAACAAGTGGTTCTCCGGTCTTCCAGAGTTATGAGACGGGTGAGACATCAAAATGGTTTAGCCGCGGATGGACGTTGCAAGAACTTCTCGCACCTTCCAAGTTGCTTTTCTACGATGCGGACTGGGACTATCTCGGGTCCAAGATGGACTTGGCAGGATCAATAGAGGACGTCACTGGCATTGCAACGCATTACCTCACGGGCGAGAAGGATTTTCGCATTGCCTGCATCGCAGCGAAAATGAGTTGGGCAGCGCGTCGCGAAACAACCAAAGAGGAGGATATGGCATACAGTCTGTTTGGAATATTCAACCTGCACTTACCTGTTCAGTACGGAGAAGGCAAAGCAGCTTTTCTGAGACTTCAAGATGCTCTGATAGCTAAGAATGACGAGTCTCTATTTGCCTGGAAGATGCCTCTGGAAGGACCAGGGTCTGAAATCCAGATCATACCTGATACTATGGTCGACCTCGGTCCAGACGAATGGGGCCTCCTAGCCCCCTCACCAAAATGGTACGAACATTGTGGCACAATGACAATACAACACAAGAAGAATGTGATGAGGCAAAGGGGAGGTTTCACTAGAACACCTCAAGGCATCAGCGGGCCAATATCCAAGCGGAATCATTATGTCACTGCGGTCCTGACTGGGTTGACTGTTGTAGGAGCAATTCCTTTTCAGATCTGGTTAGCTGTTCGACAGAGGACAACGCTCAAGTACACGCTCAACTGCTGGGAGCCAAATGAAGCTGGCTCGATGAGAGCAGTGAGATTACACTTACGACCCGTCAGGAGAGATCCACCGATGTGGATCAGAACAGCCAGTCAAGGCTACGATTTAGTTAAAGAATCACCATCTAAAGATTATTCAGCGGTTGGAACGGTTTGGCAGCCTCAAGTATATTAATAATAGAGTAAAGACATCATTGAGATATATGGTGTGAACTCGGTTAATTCTCTTAGAAAATTCATCTATCAAGCTATTATTCTATCACTACATGACTTAAGTGATATCGCCGTTTGATGTGCCAATATAATCGCATAATTCTGGAGGGCGGTTATGTAGGGCGGTTGATACACTTTAAGTACTATTACCTTGTGTAGAGGCTGAACACAGCCACCCACCAGAGTGCCTGGTGATAGGTTTCAGTCTCGGTGCACACTGATGTAAAGCAACCTGCGCTACATTGAACTTTTATTCAGCATAACCATGACATGTGAGAGATGCATGCCGGCTTTTAACTTGAAGCTTAACGCAAATATGAAGGAGTGGGCTACTAATCCCACACTCCATAGACTACTATTCTTCATCATCTATCATTGCCTCAGGTCTATCAAGTCTACAAAGACCAAGAGTCGTTACGAACGTTATTGCTGTGGTTGAGCTACAACTCATTGCTATCTCTTGGTGTTCTAAATATTCCCAAGAAATCGAATGCTTACGTATCCAGGCACTGAAGTGGCAAGTCAAAGCGAAGAGTTAGAGAGCATACTTTTGAACCGGTTATGAGTTTCGGGCATAAAGTGGCCGCTATTAAAGCGTGACATTGAAAGAGCTGTTCATTAATGTAAGACTATATGTTCGGTGAGATGTCTGGTGATAGTAAAGAAACTGAGAAAAGCGTTGCAGATTTGAGTCAGAACGCTTTCAGTTGGTCTAGTGTCGGCCTGAGTCCAAACAAGAACTATTCCTCAAGGACAAGTCATCAACAACAGCAGACCAAGGCAGTTTATGGCATGTTACAAAAAGAGACGTAGGGTTTGTACTAGGCTTCACGCCCATCTCAATATATTAATCTAAGAAAATTATCTATCTGGAATGGTAATAAATAGGTGCAGGTAATAGGTGCATATTGACTATGCAGCGTATATATCAGTCTCCAATCCGTCATATACTCGTCGCTCCATTTTGAGCATTGAAGTTAGAAGTAGAAAAGAAAAATAGGTTTGTCTGTTTACAGGAAGAAAGCGACAATACCAGCGGCAAAGAGAGCAGCGGAGATGCTACCTCCGACACGTCCAGCACCGTTGACAACCTGAGCGGGCTCAGTAGGAGTGGAAGCAGGAGGAACAGGGTAAGTCTCAGCAGGCTTGGAAGGAGCAGGGACAACGGGCGAGCTCTCAACAGGCTTGGAAGGAGCAGGAGGAGCAGGAGGCTGAACAGCAGGCTGGGTCTCCTTGGGAGGCTGGGGCTGCTGGGGCTTCTCGGGCTGCTGAGGATGCTCGGGCTGCTCAGGCTGAGGAGGGACGGGGTAAGTGGGATGGGTCTCCTTAGGAGGCTGAGGAACAGGCTTGGTCTCCTTGGGAGGCTGAGGCTGCTCAGGCTGCTGAGGGTGCTCAGGCTGCTCGGGCTGCTGAGGGTGCTCGGGCTGAGGAGGCTGCTGGGGATGCTCAGGCTGGGGAGGCTGAGCAGGCTTGCTGGGAACAGGAACGGGGACAGGGTATGTCTCCTTGGGAGGCTGAGGCTTAGGAGGGGTCCAAGTGCCGTTACCGGGGTGAGGAGGCTGAACAATAGGGTGAGTCTGCTTAGGAGGAGGAGGAGCGACGTAGGTCTCAGTCACGGGGCAGATAGTGGTGCCAATAGAGACAACCTCAGTGGTAGTGTGAGGTCGCTCAGGGCAGTTGGTGACCTCAGGAGGGCACATGGTGATAGTGCGAACATTGGTGGTGTAGATGGTAGAGGTGCTCATGTGAGTAGTGGTGTGGTGCTCAACAGGGGCAGTAGTAGCAGGCTTGCTGGGCTTGGGAACGTCGGTGTAGACAGGCATGGTCTCGACCTTGGTAGGGTGCTCCTCAGTGACGGGGCAGACAGTGGTACCGATAACGACTGTCTCAGTGGTGACATGTGGTCGCTCGGGGCAGTCAGTGACCTCGGGGGGGCACTGGGTGACGGTGTGGACCTTGGTGGTGTACATAGTCGAAGTGGTCATCTCAGTGGTCTCGGGCTTGCCAGGCTTGGTGTACGAAGGCTTGGTGTAAGTTGGCTTGGTCTCGGTGGGGTGCTCCTCAGTAACAGGGCAGACAGTGGTGCCAACGACGATGGTCTCAGTGGTGACATGAGGTCGCTCGGGGCAGTCAGTGACCTCGGGAGGGCACTGGGTGACGGTGTGGACCTTAGTGGTGTACATAGTCGAGGTGGTCATCTCAGTGGTCTCGGAGTAGTTGGGCTTGGTGTACGAAGGCTTGGTGTAGATTGGCTTGGTGTGAGAAGGCTTGGTCTCAGAAGGGGGAGGATAAGCCTCGTGAGAGCCAGTGGTAGACTCGCCAGGGGGAGGGTAGACCTTAGTGCTGGACTCGCCAGGAGGAGGGTAGACATCGGTAGTTGACTCGCTAGGAGGAGGGTAGACATCGGTAGTAGACTCTCCAGGGGGAGGATAGACCTTGGTAGTAGACTCTCCAGGAGGAGGGTAAACCTTAGTGGTAGAGTCGGCAGGGGGAGGGTAGACATCAGTAGTAGACTCTCCAGGAGGAGGATAGACCTTGGTGGTAGACTCTCCGGGAGGAGGGTAAACCTTGGTGGTAGAGTCGGCAGGAGGAGGATAGATATCAGTAGTAGACTCTCCGGGGGGAGGGTAGGCCTTGGTAGACTCTCCAGGGGGAGGATAGACAACAGTGGTAGACTCTCCGGGAGGAGGGTAAACCTTGGTGGTAGAGTCGGCAGGAGGAGGATAGACAACGGTGGTAGACTCTCCGGGGGGAGGGTAAGCCTTGGTAGACTCGCCAGGAGGAGGATAAGCAACAGTGGGCATGGTCTCCTGGGGAGGAGGAGCCTCAGTGCTGGGCTTGTTCACCTCGGGGGGAGGGTAGCTGTTGTCAGGAACGGGATAGTTGTTGTCAGGAACTGGGTAGCTGTTGTCGGGAACGGGGTAGTCGTGCCTCTTCTCGACGGCAGCGGCGTTGGCGACGGCAACGGCCGCGCTGAAAACAACGAGTCCACGCATTTTGAATTAGAAAGAGCAAGTTTAACGAGTGCTTATAAAACGAGTGAAAGCTTTGTTTGTTAAACGAAAGGTGGGTGAGGAGGAAAGAGAGGTCGGAAACAGAAGAGATTCTTGGGGAATTCTTATACATATGTGCACTCTGCTGCATGCACATACTCCTTTACCCCAAGACCCAACCCAAGAGATCTTATCAACGTCCCATCCTATCCCCTTGTTCGTGTGTCGGCCCAACTCCGCTCAGTTCCGGGCTAGAAATACGGGCTTCTCCATAGTTATCCTGGTAACGTGATGTCATTCTGGTCGTGTTCTCAACGTGGAAGTCGAGTCAAAGAGGTTGGTTTGGTGCAGCTGTGGTGGATCTGTCTACATTCAGATTCAACCGCTCAAACAGACGCAGACCATCAGGGAATGGTAGGGCAGGACAGGGATTAGGGATGAAGAAGTGAAAGGGGTCCATAATAACCATGTTGAGAATCACGATGTTGCAACATAACATTTCGGATGTGACGGAGTCTCGCAGGATCCTGGTCATTCATCGTGTTCGTCTAGTACGGTTGATTAGTTTAGTAATGTTCAAACGAACGGTTCAAAAATTGGTACGTGGTTTGAGCTTAAGAGTAATCTAATTGGTCAATCTAATCGTAAAACGGTTTTCTTGGGATGGAACTAATTTAAACGCCACTGCCAATTGCAACCTCTCAGGTACCGTATCAACTGTAGTCATCTCGTTCTTTTTAGTCACCAAAAAGAGACAAGGCAAGAAAAAACAGCCCGCGGGGTAAGTCCCGTCGGGTCAGTAGCGGCATCGTAAAACCCCCTGCCTTAGGCTTCTGATTAGTGCAGTATGATCTGACGCGGCCGTGTAGTGTAGTGGAGGGAGGGAACTTTTTTTTGTAGGTGATGTGATCAGCGGGCAACTGAAGCCCCTGTAAGTACAGCACAGTGCTGTAGTGGACAGTTGTTGTTGTTGTTGTTGCTGCAGCAAGCAAGCAAGCGCATACATACAGTCCCATATCTGCACTCTTCGTCTGTGATTCTATTCGTGGGCCTCTCTGAACCAGGATAATGCTAGCAAATCATTTGTTCACCTCGTATGAATCGGACCCGTTGGTCACCCTTGGCCTGCCCTGCCTGCCACTTGGCTACATACACGAGGAAAAGTTCCCTGTAGATCGTTGGCTCTCGTCGCTCCACTTTATCACTAAAAAGTCTTGCGTGCAGTGTCAGTCTCCAGCAAGTTTCTCCTCATTTGTTCTTGATAGCGACTCAACTCTAAGACGAAGTGGAGAATTGAGTCGTGCAAGTACAGTATGTACCATACATAAAGCTAGGCAAAAGAAAAGCCGGTGGGTTTCGGAGACAGCGAAAGCAGTTTCTGGTGATAACCTTTTTTTTTCTCTAGGTATGTTTCCAAGCTTTTCCATGTTGAATGTACGGTCAGTCACTCACTCACTCACTCGCTCACATCGTAATCCACTACCCCTGGTCTTGTTGGTGATCACCACCGTATTTTGATGTTACTTCCGAGATATGATCCTTGCTTCGAATCAATCACGCTAAAAAAAAGGAAAAATCGCTATACGACGCTGACTCAACTTGCTGGAGATGTTTGCACCCTGAACACAGTGGGTTGATTGTCATTTCACTCATCTTACTCAATAGCATGAGCACCCTGTATCAACAATTGATAGTGGGTTTGTCTTGTTTGCGTTTCTGCTGCATTGGCTTTTACATATGAGTAGTGCCGAGAAACCTTATCAATGCATTGTAGAAAGCTTAAGATCCTGTTCCTGCATGGGTCTCCATGTCCCAGTGGTTTACTCGTTCTTCGCTCGCACATGGCCCAAGATGAGCCGTTTAATTGAGTAAACAACACCCACAAATTGTTTCTCCAGATAAAATGCATGCACTCACTAACCACTGCATTGAATGTCAATAAGGAAAGGTTTGCCTTGGTTAAAAAGTACCCATAGGCTAGTCAACAATGTAACCACTCTGCAGGTTCATTACTGTCACGCGCAGTCAAAATAACACGATAATAACCCGATTGAAGCTTCCCTAGCAGCTAAACAAACAAACTCTAGGGTAGCATGTAACCATCGTATCATGGTTAATGATGTCTAGCACGAGTCTACCAAGCTTCATGCCACGATTTTCGGCCTTCGTTGCCGAAGCCGGGACTCTAGAACCTTGGCTTCCATGCGAAAGCGGAGGCAACCATCAACTAATCACCACATCATGACGAGGGGAAATCGACAAAAAAAAAACAAGGATAAATTATGGACCGTCTAACACTAAACGGTTTGCCTAGATTCAAACGGTTCATTGTTATGAGCAAACACCAAAGCCAAGCAGCCAAGATCATCGTTCGTACGGTTATACTGTATACACGGTTGAGGCTTTTTTGTTGGACTATAGGCATCAAGAAGTCGTGTCGTTGACGTCAAGCCACAGTAGTTTTCGCTGCTCATGCAACCAATTCGGTGGGAATACGAACTCTGATTCTAAGTCTAAGTCTAACTCTGACCTGGTAAGTGAATGTCATCGCGAACGATCGATTTACTTTTTCTGTTGAGTCCTGTTCCAAAATCTATTCGTATAGCGAGCGAACAAGAGAGATTTCATAGACGAATCGTCGTTATTGCTAGCGAGCTGAATGAGGCTTTTCGCCTGCAAGTAAGGCTGTCTAGCTGTCAATGTCAACCCCAAGCTCGAGCCTCTGTGAGGCTTCCCGGCGTAGCGCAAAAGCTATTTATATCCAAATTTGAACCAGGCGAAATCGAACCCGAAGCCCAATAACCCGGAAAGGTTACAGTGAACCGTACATATTTCCATTGCAAATTAATTCCCCTACCCCGAAGGTATTTCCCGACAAAGTGTCTCGTGCGCGCTGTCAATGTCAAGGCAATGTTACATTTCCCAATTGAGCCAACCTAACCGCCAAGGCTCTGCAACCCCCTTTTGCCTAACACCATTACGAACCTATTGCAGAAGTTCCTGCATTTCTTCTGAACTCCAGAATCAGAGCTACTAAAATTTCACTCAGAGTTAACACTACCAAATTCCCCTTTTTTTTTTTCTTCTTCTTTTCTTTCCTTCTTAGTGGGCAGGAACCGCGATCGACAGGGGCTGGTTTCATGTGGATGCTCTAGGCGCAGAGATCCACGAGCAACTTAACAGAGACTAGTCCTCGTATTTTTCGTCTGAACTAGAGTTGATTTGGGTTAAAAGCGGAATACGATGAGCCGAGGCTTGATGGGTTAACTCGGCCGACCCGTATGCTTACGTACAGTGTTTTGTATTAGCCGTGTGCTTTGATGGGTGTGATGAGGCTCTCTGTGGCTTCCTGATGAAATTGAGATGAGCACAATTATTCCCTTTTGTAATAGCATTCTGAAATTGGTGGCTTATAGATACATAAGAAATAAGAGTTTCTTACCACCATAAGGGTAGCAACGTATTCAACGACATTGGCTATGACTTTGAGACCTAAGTTTGGTGTGCTTCATCGCGAGATCTCGTATCGTTTTTTAAAATAGACGTTGTCGTGTGAACATGCTGATCATTGAAATTCCTCTCGGATCGGTTGGCATCCATGGGTGTAAATCATCTACAAGCGGGTTATGCTTCTTGAACCCAAATGAAATATCCGTCTCGCTTGCTAACGTTTATCGCTCTCTGGACGACGCTATCGCGTGCGCCGTATGAGAAGTACCGAAACCTATTTTCATATGAGCAGCTTACACATTTTTTGCCTGTCCAATTTCTATTATATATCCTCAGTTGAGTAATGGTAAGTCCATTTAAGCTCTCACTATAGAAGAAGCAAAGACAGGGAACTCGACTCATCGTAGCTACCCTAGATACTTTTCACGTTTGCTGCTTGGATTACGGGCAAAGGACTTTATTGACCTACCTTGTCAAGGATCTCTATTGAAGGTTTCGTACGCATTTCCCTAGCTAGAGTGCCCTTCCAACTACATTATTTATCGGCACGCTTTATGTTACCCTGATCTCTCGTTTTCGAATTCCCAGGCTCTCACGCGAAATCATAATTCATTGACTCATCGGTTTCATCATTCCTAGTCCATCGCATCATATTCCACGCATCCCAGCACTGTAGATATGTACGTGCCTTATAATATAGCCATCTAACTGAAAAGCTCATACATCACAATGTCCTCGGGCCAAACGCACCTTATAAATAAAAATGACGGCATTCCCGGGACATGAAGATCCCGAGTCTTTGGAGCGGAGCTAGTTTAAGGTTCCGCTCAAATTGCTCCCGATGTCCATACCAAGAACTAGCAAAGAGACGAAAGCAACAGTCTGCTAAATTACAAGAGCACGAGAATGTCAGGTTTAAAAAAATATATATATATAAAGACGTGGCCATATCATGTCAGATACAAACATTTTGTAAAGTATCTGGCAGATGTATGAGTATCATCTACATAGCTTCATTTGTCAACCTTCGTGAAAGCTCTCCGCATAGGTACAGCTCGAGGAAATGGCAAGTTGATTCTGAGAACAGATAAGTTAATCTTAGTGTGTGAAGTTATTAAACCGTCTGGACATTAACATTAACCTAATTTATCTCTGCTACCTCTATTCTGAGGGGTTTCTCTGAAACACTTTTGTTTTGCAAACTACAAGCAATACTGCCAGCCTAGATAAATAATACCTACGTAACATACGAAACTAGTCATTGTATCGGGCTTTCCACGCGGCATGTCATGCCTATTCCAAGTGCAGTGATCTAGGTTTCTACCGACTTGACGGTATGGGAAACTCATCGCCCTACGAGAATCATGTGCGTACTATAATGCATTGCCACCAAATTCAAGGTTAGCCTTTCATGGTACCTGGAGAAATCGCTTAGAGAGAGCCACATTCCAAAAGCGAAGCTATTCACAAGATCAAGCTGTTGAGGGAGAGCAAGGAAGCAGGAAGGCAGGCATTTTATAAATAATTAGAAAGCTTAAGTTAGGGCATTCTTATCACTATTAGCTTTAGTAAAAAAAGCTATTCTTAGGTTACTGGGTAAGCATTGGATTATGACGCTTTTGAAGAGAAACAACATAAAGGATAACTTTATTGAGACTCGAAGCCGAACTTAAACAGCTGCCAAGCTGTCGAGGAGATTCTCTAACGTTTTGGCAGGTCTAGCTGCACGCCACATCACCTGATATGAGTGCCTTTTGGCTGAACTAAAAAGCAGGCGCTCCTAGATGAGGACAGCAGACAGTTAGTGGCCATGTCTATAGCCGCGTTGAAATATGATGGGTCTTTTGACAAGGTTAGCTAAACACTTGTGCTTATGTATGTCGATAACAGTATTCTAAAAGAAATCACATAGAGCGTTCAGTTTCGTTCTCAGATCTATGGCTCCTGGCTGCAGGCTCCCTCACAGATGCAAGGCGCTGTCTCCAAAAGCTTTTGGGGCTTAAGAAAGGGTCTAGATCATCGTGTGCCAAACCCAAAATCTCGACAAGCCAAGATCTACATCCTGCTAAGCACAGGACGAAACCGGTTGACTAGGAAAAAGAAGGCTGTTTTCAAGCCCACTATCCTAGCTCAAGGCCGGAGTGTTGAAGTGTCGTTGTGGCAAGTGATCCATGATCAGTACTATTCCCGTAGAGTAGTCAGCCATGATACTTCGGTGTGGTGCCTGCATTCCAACGGTGAGTTTGATAGTAAGGCATATCGCCCAACGCAATCTTGGTAATCATCCTGCTCGGAAAGTACCATGCCGGACCAGTACGTAGGGTGCACCAGAGGCGGTAGCTTAACAGGTATCTAATTTATATGAAAGCGTAATTGGGTATGGTTAATGTCATTACAACCAAGTGGTGTTGTTGCGACATTGTCACACAGCCAGCTTATCCATTCGACGATCCGACCTAAGCCCCTAATGTAGGAACACTCCAATATTTAAAAAGCTGAATGAAGGACCATGTTACAAGCAGACTTCCTGAATCCTCGCTAACCCGGAGACCCGGTGTCTGACTTCAATCTCGCATCAATGCCCTAGCGCATTGTGGCGTTCAGGAATGCGATGCCATTCCAACCCACGTACCTGAACCGGATACATTCAGCCCTGGCAGTAAGCTTTCAAGTACCAATTGGCCCACCATAGGGCAGGGAGGTTTGTACCATTCTGCTTTTGGTATACGACTGCCTGTGAAACAAAAACGATAGACTTGAACTTTGCCTTTTTTTTTCTTATGTGATTTATCAGAATGTGATAAGCCTAGAGGTTCGCGTATATGCAGCCACTTCCGGAGTGAGCACACATGTCTCAGTTCTCGGATCAGAGCGTTCGCAATAAGATAACCGACCCACGCTCCCATTCTCTTGACTCTCTTTCCGTTTTCTTCAGCATTTCTTCCATTTCAGGTCTTTTGACCTTTCATGGAAAGTACGTTCCTTTCGAGATGGGACCCATGAAGCGTCTTGTCGTCTTGGTGGCGCTATGCAATGGTGTCGCCGCGCAGACATTCAGTTCCGTTCTTACAGAAGCGCCTCAATGTGCTGTCAGTTACACAATAACCACCCAATTGGACACAGGTCTGTTAGTTGTAGACTGACAAATTACAGACAGACTGCTTGATTACACTGTTCAGTCAAAAGCCATTTGCGGGAAAGGATCAAAGCGTGATTTGTAAGGATAAACAATTCGCCAACAGCATTGGTGATTGCTTAACAGCCAAATGCACGGTACGAAATACGCTAGGTACATTGTTATACGACTTTTTACATTGGCGAAAACGACTACTGACGTTGTTGTAGACTTTATTAAAATGTCATCCCAAGTATGCGGGATCAAACCGACCAACAATGTCCTCCTGTACCGACTACTCACCCTCATTATGGCTGGTATGGCCTTGCTACTCTTCGCTTTACGGATAATAGCTACCATAAGATTGCGCCTCCGATGGGCGCTGGATGATACATTGGCAGCTGCATCAGTAGTATGTGGGCTGTATCTGAAGACTCGGTGGAAGGATGAGGGCTGATGCTTGATGGTAGGCCTTGATGATACCTGTCGTGGTAATAATGCAGTTCAGTAAGTTGCACTTCGTGTATGTGTACTTTTTGCTTGGTGTTAAGTAAGCTGACTGAATGAAACTCAAAGTGATGAGAAATGGACTAGGAGTTGATCTGTGGTATCTCTCGGACAAGCAGATCACGGAAGGGTTCAAGGTAAGCAACATCAATCTACTTCACCTCTTTCAAGCCACTAATCTCTTACTCCGTCAGCTGTTCTTCTTTCTAGAGCTCACCTATCTAAGCGCACGTGTCCTAGTCAAATCTGCCATTCTATGCTTCTTCTTGCGTATATTCCCCGACAACAGATTCCGTCTCATCGTCAAGATCACGATAGCAGTCAACATCCTGATCGGCATTGCCTTCTTTATCCTCGCCTTCTTCCAGACGCAACCGTTGAGCTTCTTTTGGGTTGGATGGCAAACTAAGGAGGCAAGAAAGACTATGGTAGGAATTATACGCTTGACGCTGCCACATGCGGTGCTGGTCCTTGTACTGGACGTTTGGGTAGTGATCTTGCCGCTGACCCAGCTTTGGGAGTTGGGCTTGAAGTTGAGGAAGAAGATTGGGGTTATGGCCATGTTTAGCGTTGGTATCTTGTGAGTTGGCAGCTATCTACCTTGACGATCCTTTGTACTGATGGCATGCAGCCTTACGATTGTTGCTGCGATTCGAGTGTGGCAACTGGTGCTTTTTGCAAGATCACGGAACCTAACAGGTACGATTTCGAGAATTCTACCTAGGCAATCTAGCTAACCAGTCAGTCATCAATGCTCAAAAAGCCATGATCTGGTCCAGCGTAGAAATATGCGTTGGCATCATGGTAGCATGTCTGCCTCACATCCGCAATTTGGTACGCCATGCTAGGACACAAATACGCGAAAGGAAGGGCAGCGAAAAAGAACCCAGCAACAGTGGAATTTTTGTCAATCGATCGCTTGCGCCGATAACAGTGAATGATCAAGTGTCGGGAGCGGAGTTACATGACGAAGGAGGACTGTTGAAAGAAAGCATAGCGACGACAACGACGACAACGACGACATCTACTACTACAACAGCAACAACTGTTAGGAAGGCGGAGAGTAGAGATACAAGGTCGGATAGTTTTGCGAGCGACGCAGATACACAGGTATAGCTTGCAGCACATCATGCCTAGCGACGGTCGTATCCATATCAAAATTTTATACACAGAATATGGTTCCAATTGATGTTTGTACGTAGACCAACTCGCAGTCATCGAGATGTAGAGACAAGATCAACTGCTGCACTAGCAAATCTCAATTGTCAAAGTGGACTCGTTCCTGTCGGTAAATTTTCTAGCGCCATCTCATAAATATCCACTAAATCTACCTGTAGTTTAGGTGCTGAAGCTACTGCAAGCACACACCAGGAACAAGTTCCACAGTGGAGAGTCAGTGACAGCTACAGTACGGCAGTAGACAGAAATGCAGAGTGAGAGAATGCCTTTGTGATCATCAATGTAATTGTCATTACTATATATTATTTTTATTTTTGGTATCATCAAGGTCGTTAAAATGATCTCGACATTTATCGGCAGGTGTAACCACCGTCAATGACGAGATCGCTGCCAGTAGTGTAAGTGCTGGCATCGGACAGGAAGTAGACGTAAGCAGCCTTGAGCTCCTTGGCGTCACCGTTTCGGCCCATGGGGATCATGCTCCTCCAGAGCTCCTGAGTCTCGGTGTCGATGAAGTCGGACAGGCCAGTGTCGATGTATCCGGGGGAGATGGAGTTGACACGGGCAAAGTCGCGCCACTCGTTGGCAAGGGAGCGAGCCATGTGGATGCAGCCGGCCTTGGCGACGTTGTAAGAGGTCTGCTCTTGAGGGTAGTTGGCGATGTGGCCAGACATGGAGGCGGTGATAACGAAAGAGCCGTGGCCCTGCTTCTTGAAGAGAGCGCCGACTGCCTTGGCGCAGTAGGCGGTACCGTTGAGGTCGATCTGGATAACGTGGTCCCAGTCGGCAGCGGAGCCATCAACGACACCAGCGTTGGCGGTAGCACCGGCGCTGAAGGAGTAAGTAGTTAGCATTTAGCCTTATCAATTGAAGGGATTTAAAAAAAAAAATTTAAAAAAACTTACTTGGCGACAAATCCGTCAATCTTGCCGAAGTCCTTGACGACCTCGCCAACAAATCGCTCAACATCGTTGTAGTCGGCAGCGTTGAGCTTGTAGGCCTTGGCCTTGACGCCGTACTCCTTGGTGAGCTCCTCGACGTTCTTGTCGGCGCCCTCCTTGCGGGAAGCGTAGGTGATGGCAACGTCGGCACCCATCTCAGCAGCACCTCGGGCAGCCTCGATACCCATGCCTCGGGGGCCGGAAGCGCCGGTGACGACGACGACCTTGCCCTTGAGGCTGAGGAGGTCGAGGAGGTGGTTGGCCTTGGGGATTTGCTGAACCATGATTGCGGTGGTGGGGTGGTTGTTGTTTTTGGTTAGAGATGAAGTGACTGGGGTTGATAAGAATGAGGAGAGGAAATGAAGGGAAAAAGGAAAAGGTTGGAAGCAGAAGCTAGACTATTTGTACAAGTTTGAGAATTATACTCGGGTCATGGCGTGAGTTGGTTGGTGGTATCAGTGCCGACTTGCAGTACAGTAAAAAGCAGCATCGCACCTCTGCAATGCATTCAAGCTGTGGTGGGTGGGATGGATGGGTCCAGTGATGTCATGGAAGTACTGTAAGAGAAGAGACAGCAACAGCCCGACAAGAGACATCGCCGATTAAACGCGAAGAGATCCACAACAATTGATGGAGAATTGAGCTACGACAGTCAATTAATTTGTCTATCTGTCTGTGTCTAATACTGCTCGAACATTCCAAGGATTGAAGGGCCCAAGGACACGAGTACCCCTCAATTGCATCCGTGCATGCATACCCAGGAAGGTAGAGACGCGTCGAGGGGTATCTAAGTTTTTTGTTGTGCTCCCATGTGTTGGGTGAGCACAAGTTGCAGTACCGTTGTGTTACACTACAGTTAGCAGATTCGGTGGGAACGAATAAGACCATGAATAAAAGATCCAACGCTTTTTCTCTTTCGTCTGTTCTGTTCTCTTTTTGGTATCTACCAATTGGCTGTATCTGTATTTGTTGCATCTGGTATACTCTTCTGTTGATGGTGAGACGTGTGCATACAAAAACACCACTACCACCACCACCATCACCACCCACCCTTAAGCCGAGCGTGGCGGGGTAATTCAGCTTCTTCACATGGGTTAGTTACCTAGTTGACCAACACAACTCATCACCATGTCGATGCGATCGCAATTGATGAGAGGAAAAGTGTTTTGTTCACTTTCAATGGGCCATTTCATCATTGATCCCCATAATATCCAACTTACAGCTTTACATATTCCTGTAATGTATGTATGTACAACACTGACTCTCTGCAAAATACCACCGAGAGAAACCCAAAAAGCCGAGTGCCCCCGCGTAGTGGATATCATCAAGCGTCATTCTCCCGCCTCTCTTCCTTGCTTAGACTTGCATCAAACCATTGCAGACCCCGCAGAATGGCCGGGCTTCACCGCTCTCTTTTGGGTTAGACCCAGCCCGTTTACCTTGTTGGATTGGATAAAAGTAACCTGGCGAAGCCTTGAACGCGTTGAATTGGACGTGTTTTTTTGGCGCATCAGACGATAATTAGCTGGTTGGTGCTTGTGTTACGGAGGGGCTATCCAAAAAGAGGCTGGTTAATCCCGGTCCGACAGCTTAGAACCTCAGACCTGTAGTCTACTTTACGTGACATGGACAAGCTAGAGCTACCCTGGACATGACAAGAACAAGACAAATGCTGAGTTAATCCATCACCAATGCTTACTGACTCTTGGGTTTTTCTTGGATAGGACTTAATAATTTATTATTATTTGGTTAGCAATTGAAAGTCATCGATTACTTCCAAGTATGTAATGCTGATTCACATAAACAAAAGACTTTCTATCACCAGAGAGGGATGAACGTACAGTATGTTGGCTTTCAAAAG
Organism: Fusarium chlamydosporum; assembly: GCA_014898915.1. Lineage (NCBI taxonomy): Eukaryota > Fungi > Ascomycota > Sordariomycetes > Hypocreales > Nectriaceae > Fusarium > Fusarium chlamydosporum. The sequence goes on along the minus strand of JAAVUD010000183.1, from coordinate 202,042 downwards.
AGGGGTCATGGTCAACAATCAAAGTCATGTCTCACCAGCCACATGTTGAGAATGCGCATGCATTAGATTGATGAGTTACGGTAACATTGTTTATTCATTACAAGGGACGTGACTGAACCCTTAATACGTCGGCCTGCATTTGATGCATGTTCGCCGCTGCTTTAGTTTTGCTTAAATGAGGTATCGGAAATCCCGCTTCATCCTCAAAGCCTCATCAGGACTGTCCATAATCTCAACAGCCGCCGTATGCGCCGCCACATCCTGGCGCGTCTCCCACGCGTTGGCCTCTCCCCTCTCAAGCTTCTTGTTGAGGTCGATCAGCACCAACCTGAAAATGTAGCATCCCACCACCGTCACGCCGAACATGGACAGCACAATGCCGTAGCTCTTGCGATATCCATTCTCCTTAAGATCCCACACGTATGAACCGGCGACGTTGCCCAACTGACTGAAGGCGTTGATCATGGCAATCGCGACGGCGCGCTTGGCTGGTGGACGAGGGAATGACGACGAGATCCATGAGTAGAAGACGATGAAGCCTGCGTACGATGAAGCCTGGAGGAAGAGGGCGAGGTAGCGCGCTGCAACAGCCTCGGTGGCCATGCTGATGATGAAGCCAACCGTGCCAACGCCAATTGGACCGACAATGTGCCAGAACTGTCGATTAATTGTCAGTAAATGCATTCAGTTCACGCGACAAAATTGCAAACTAACCTTTTCTTCTGTCTTGTCAGAGTGCCAAGCGTTGATAACTGAAACAATACAAGAGAAAACCCATGGGGGCGCACTCATAAGAAGCGTCGGAACATAGCCGAACCCGAGCGTCTGAGTCAAACTGGGCTATTCAGACAGTTAGTAAATGACGCGCATCGCACTTTTTGGATGCGCAATTGACTTACAAAGAATGCATTGAACGAGAGTCCAACGACGTACGCGGTAAAGGTAAGCATCATGATGTAAATCTTGACGTCCTTGACCGCAAGCTTGAGACCGTAGAACACGCTCTCCTCAGCAGAGTCCTCGTCGGCCTCACCAACATCCTCCACCATGCGCAGCTGCGCGACCTGTCTCTCCTCCTCCGTGAAACCGCGCGAGTTGTGAGGCAGATCGGGGAGGATAAAGGCAGCAGATATAGCAACACCCATGGTGATGGCGCCCTCAATCCAGAAAAGCCAACGCCACGCTGCGTGACCCAGCACGCCCTGCATATTCGACAGAACACCTGCACCGACAAGCGCAGAGAAGGCGTTGGAGATCAAGTTACCGCAGAACAGGATGGCATTGCGCTTGGTGAGTTCGCGGCGCGTGTACCATTTTGACAGGATGAGCAGCGCACCAGGTAGGAAAGCTGCTTCGACGAAACCGAGGAAGAATCTGATGCAAACCATACCCGCAAAGTTGTGCACGCTACCACTGAGGGTAGAAATGAGACCCCAGAGCAACATGGCCGCAGAAATGTACAGCGAAGGACGCTGAATGCGGTTGATGAACATGTTGGACGGGACCTGCATGAGAATGTACCCGACGTACAAGATACTCAGGCAGGTGGCATATTGGTTGTAGCTGAGGTTGAGATCCTCCTGGAGACCCTTGAGTCGGGCGGCGGCCATGTTATTGCGATCGAGGTAGTTCATGATGTAGATGAGGACGAAGAGGGCGCAACGGGTGTCGAGCTTGCGCTTCATACGCTTCTCAACCATGGCTCGGTGTTGAGAGTCCATGGCGAGAGCAGCCGCTGTCGCGCCGCGCGATTGCGACTCGACGCTTGTTTTGGCCGTCGCCATGTGGTCGTCTGGCTTTTGGTCTGCCATGGTTTGACGATGTCGTTTCAATCGGTGATTTTCAGGCGTAGAATCGTCTTCTCGCCTTGCCAACACAACAAAACACCTGGGGAAAAACAGAAGATAGACAATTCAGCCGGACATGGTAGCATTTATGAACAAACAGAAACGGGTATTAGCTAACGTTAGTTATGTTACATCATGGCAACACCGTTGTGTCGCAACCGGGCGCGGAGATGGAAGAGAAAAAACTTGGGGGCAAACTGGGGAAGGGTTTATCCGCTGTGCTTAACCCAAATGGGTGAAAGAGAGGTGATCCCCCCAGTCTCCCCCAGAGTCGGTTGACAGTCACCCTCGCTTCAAGATCAAGATGCAAATTTCTGAGTGTCACACTTTTGAGGACAAGGACCAATAGGTTGTGACCTTTGAGTGCTTTGTGGAGGTGTTTTGTCGAGGTAGTGCTGTAGATCTTGTCCTTGTACAGCGGGGGATGCTTTTAGTGGCTGCTCAGCGTGTCAGGCTTGAGGTTCAGTGCATGCATTTCGCAGATTCTAACGTTAGGTACCACGGGTAAAGAGCAGCAGAATCAACCCATGAGTCCATACACGATGTATACCATCCCACAACAGTCAGAAAAGAACGAGAATTAAGCTTGTAATAGAATTCAGTGATCCCGAAATGTTAATCTTCTCGTCTCCTCACATAACCTCCAAGTTTGCAACGTTGGAGAGAATGCGGAGACTCCGCAAAAAGAAAGTGAGGGGAATCGGGCAAGGCTACCAACCTCCCCCAGTAATAGCAATGTAAAAGGCCCGAATACCAAACGGAATTACTCCATTCAGCCATTCCCAACTGACTAAGTCAAATTTTGTCTTTCATGTCAATGCTACAGTACTGTGCCCAAGGCAGCAGAATTAAAATTCCTTGCCCGTCTTTTCTGCCCGTGGGGAAATATTAGTTACAGTGGGGGAGACAAGCGTGTTGGGGAAAGAATTGGAGACTGGACGTTCGTGCTGAACTTTAGCTGGGGAATTTCATTTAGTGACATATTGATTGTGGAGGATTTTGACTAATGGGGAGGGTGAGTGTCAACCGGAGGGCGGGGACTGTCGGTCAAGACTGTCGGCGAGTATCAAGTTTGGGGTGACAATGACCCGAAGCCATGGAATGGGTAAATTGGTATTCAACGGAGATATTGTCCTGTAATCTGTTGTGTTTGTTGATCCCGACATTGAGGAACCTCATCTCAATCGGGACGAGTAGTGGTTATTGGAGATGGTCCAGTCAAGATAACAAAGGACAGAAGGATAAACATTTCTCCTGGGCATATCGAACTGTTCTAGAAAGAGTTCGGTGTTGATGAACCTTCACCCTCTGTTTGGTGTCTTGGGATTTGTCGGCAAAGGACTGATCACCAGGCACCGGACGGGAGGATTTGGCTCACCTTACCCCCAGGCACCCTAGACATCTCCACCAATTCTATCGCCGATCCCATCACTAGTCGCTTCAATAAACTCGTGTAGTTAATTATTCTCATATAATCTCATCAATGAGGCCGCGGCGCTCAGGCTAATAATAATCGCTAACAATGAACCTCTAACACAATTATTCACTCCAGTCCGAATAACTTCCATCATCTACTCTCCAACCGTCCAGCTTCGCTTGTCTCATCCCTAGACTGCTTCAAAAACGGTACAAGCGTTGTCCCTCCCGTCCCCGTCAACTCCTCCTCCCTACCCTTCTTCAACGATGAGCTCGCCAAGTTCTGTGGTCCCTTCGTTACACTTCCCTGTCTTGACGGCAGAATAATATATCGCGTGACGATCTGTATATGCTTGTTCCTGAACACCGTCAACGCCTCCGTTGCAGCGCTGAAAGTCTCTTGTAGGCGCTTCTGCTCAGCGGTGTGCGGTGTTTGAAGTGCTAGTTCGCGAATGCTTCCCATGCGGGCAATGTGTGTTAGGAAACGACGGTGTGGGCCAGGCATGTAATCTTTCACGATATCGTGATAACTCTTTTCGCCTTTGGCTGTGGTGTTGTTCCCAGTAGGAATGTGGTCCACGCCCAACACGATATCGAAGAATTGGATGAGTGAACTTTGTCCATTGCTTCCACCGCGTAAATGGCGCCATTCACCATTTCCATTGCCTTCATCGTAGAAAACACCGTTCGGAAGACCAGCGGCCTCCATGTTTTTACTTCCAGCCAAGAACGGGCGAATCTTGTAGTAAAATGTCATGGGATCGCACTTCTCATACATTCTCTCCAAGAGAGCCCCAACACCATCGATGCACGCCCTTAGTTGTTCAAGAGCTGTGATGATGGTGTCATAGTCTCGTGTCTTGACTGCTTCAAGGGCTTCCATCATGCGAGGAATAATTTTTCCGGCTCGCGCTTCCATAGCGACGCTGATGAGGAGAAACCATGACTCCGACTCTGTACCTGTGAAGGTGTGTAGTGTGGAGAGGTCGTCAAGATTGGTAAAGTCCGAGCCCGAACAAGAGAAGTTCCAGAGGTTGGCTGCGGCGTAGGAGAGGACAGGAGGAAGTTCGAGGTGTTTTGACACAGCAAGGAATGGAACAGTTATTTGAGGGGGTAGTATCTGACTCAGGTGTTAGTACTATGCCTTGAGCAACATGAGGTATATGGTAAACTGACCTGCTCAGGCTTCTCACCGCCCCAGACATAAGCATGTGTCAAGAACGCAAGAACACTATAAGCTCTCCTCCACTCAGCCTCGGATTTTAATCTGTCGGTCCCCAACACAGGCAGCGTATCAACGGCCCGTCTGATATCATTATATCGAATCAAAGCAGGCAAATGCTGAATGACCAATTCCCATGGTTGGTAGTATGGATCGGGGAGCTGTTTTAGAGGGCTGTGCTCGGGGAGGAATGCATTGCTCGTCACAGCGAACTGCTTTAGTTCAGCTGTGAGTTTAATACGAGGCAAATGATGTGTAACGGCGTGTGGCGACATTGTATAGAACAGTCTAAGCTATACGTCTAAAGGATAGTTGTAGTACAAAATTGGCTGAGCTATGCAAAAAGTCTCGATGGAAGGGCTTGTAGAATGAAAGAAGTAACAATCCTCAGAAAAGATCAAATCTAAAATAACAATCGTCAAACACCGACAAGCTCATTCATTTCCCAGTTTTCGTTCGCGTCCATCCGTATTCCGTATATTCGATCCTCCGAAGACTTCTCTCCGTGTCCGAAACTTCGTGATCCGAGTTGTCAGTGAAGCACCCGAAGTTGTCTTCCGCATCCGAATTAGGCCATGTGACCAATCGCTAAGCGTTATCATGTCAAAAATGGATAATGACGTCCACAACGCGGATCTCGGCGGACGGAACTTCGGATGTGACAGAGATTCCGCACTTCCGCACTTTTTTTTCGCTATCGTCACCAGTAGCAAAAACCAAAGCTAACGCCGGGACTGGCCGAGAGAGGGGTGAAGGGAGGGCATAAAGTGATTTCGCGATCCCGCATCCATCATACGACTTTCTCACACACTAAATCAGATCAACCACTTTCTTAGTATTGTACAGTCAGCATCTTATTACACAATGGAGTTGTCATCTTTTGTCGACCGTCTACGAAATGGTTCATCACCAAAGTTTCCCCAGGACGCCAACTCGCTGGACTTTGCCCGCAATCTGGATTCCCAGGATAAGCTAAGCTATCTGAGGAACGAGTTTGTGCTTCCTACGAAGAAGTCCCTTAAAAAGAAATCTCTTGATGGTTCAATTCGTAAGTACATATACTGATACCCTTTTGTCAGGTTTGATTGAGACTGATATCGTTGCAGCAAATGGCGTTGCACAGAATGGTACTGCCACCAACGGCAATGGTACTAACGGCCATGACGACGGTGACCAACAATGCATCTACTTCGTTGGTAACTCCCTCGGCGCTCAGCCAAAAGCTGTTAGAGAACATCTCAATGCACAGCTCGAGACATGGGCGTCTATCGGTGTCAACGGTCACTTCAGCGCCATGGGTAACTCACCACTACCTGCATGGCAAGATCTCGCTGAGGACTGCGCTATCAGATCCGCTGATATCGTCGGTGCCTCTCCCCACGAGATTGTCATCATGAACACTCTCACCGTCAACCTACACCTGCTCATGGCAAGCTTCTATAAGCCCAACGAAAAGCGCCACAAGGTTATTCTGGAGTGGAAGCCTTTCCCTAGCGATCACTACGCCATCGAGAGTCAGGTTGTGTGGCACGGTCTTGACCCCGAGAAGAGCATGGTCAAGATTGAGCCGAACGAAGATCACATTATCACAACTGATCTTGTTCTTTCAACAATTGACCAGCACGCCGATGACACCGCTCTCTTGCTTCTGCCTGGTATTCAGTACTACTCTGGCCAATTGTTCGACATTCCCCGCATTACTGCCTACGCACAAGCAAAGGGCATTGTCGTAGGATGGGATCTCGCACATGCAGCTGGAAACGTCGAGCTCAAGCTTCACGACTGGAACGTTGATTTCGCATGCTGGTGCACATATAAGTATATCAATGCAGGACCCGGTTCTATCGCCGGTGCTTATGTCCATGAGCGTCATGGAAAGGTTGAGATGAACTCCGAGACAGGCAAGGCTAGCTACAGACCACGTCTGATGGGTTGGTATGGCGGCGACAAGAGCGTGCGATTCAACATGGACAACAACTTCATCCCCACCGCTGGCGCAGGAGGATACCAGCTATCCAACCCTTCCGCCATCGACCTGGCTAGTCTATCTGGTGCTCTAAGTGTCTTTAACAAGACGACTATGCACGATCTTCGCTCCAAGGCCCTCGCCCTCACAGCCTACGCCGAGTTCCTTCTTGACCAGATCCTTTCAGAATCCAAGGACTCAGAGCCTTTATTCCGTATCATCACACCACGAGACCCTCTACAACGCGGAACACAGTTGAGTGTGTTGCTGAGGGATGGCTTGCTAGATAACGTCAGTGCAGCGCTGGAGGAGAACGCCGTGATTTGCGATAAGCGAAAGCCCGGCGTTATTCGAGTTGCACCTGTGCCGCTGTACTCGAGGTTCGAGGACGTTTGGAGGTTTATGCAAATTTTGAGAGGGGCTTTGAACAAGTAGAGTAAAACGGGGTTAGATTACAATATTTTGAGCGTGAATTAATGACTCTTCTACATGCAACAAGGTTTCCGCGTGAGCTTCTGAGCACGAAGTATAGCTATACGCGCTACTGCAGTCTTCTTTTACAACAGAGATACCTTTTGTAAAAGACAAGGTACTAACCTATGTGTCTTTCGGCTCTGAGCCAAGTGATCTATCGCCTTCCTTTTCTTTCGCACCTTCCTTTTCTGCATGCCATCACTGTCAAGCTTACTGTCGGTTAAACATGGCCCTCATGTACCCGGTGATATCATCAGAGATCGCAATGCGCAAGCAATACCGACGGATCCGAGATCGAAAATATATCCGCTTTCCATCTCCGATCTTCCGCAACTTATCAATGCGGGTTCTTCATCCTAAAACAAGAAACTAATTCATTGGCATCTTACAAATGATGCGTCAGATCAATCCCCCCGCCACCATCCAAAAGCGCAAACAGATTTAAAGCCGACCCCGAATCAGCTTCATTACCTATCGCCCAATAGCTCGGATCAGGCGTTTGCATCATTGATTCGCTGAGTCCCAGAAACGCGGAATCTAAATCCCCAAACAAAGGTGATCCCACATTTTGTAGTCCATTATGTTGCAAAAAGGATCTGTCTAATGATTCCCTTCCCCTGGTAGCTGCAGGGCTCGGTCCGGGTTGACTTGTCTCCCTGCGGAAGGTGGGTGATGGCTCGGTGGCATCCGAAGGGATCAAACCAAAAAGTTGGCTAGAGTTTTCGGTACGTCGTTGACGTTCGGCAAGTTCGCGTTTTTCAAGATGTTCGAGCGCGGTGGTGAGTAATGATTGGGCGATTAGTGAGTATTGACCTGCGTGGGTGTCGTGGTTGGAACAGTGATCGAGAGCATGGATGGCCATGCGAGTGTATTTTTCGAGGACTCTGCCAAAGCCGCCAAGCAGGCCTATTCCTAGGACTAGAGAGCTAGCGAATAGCCATGATCTGCGCACAATTAGAAACGTGTGGGAGTCCAGGCTGGCGAAGACCTACACTAGAATGGGCACATGCCCAACAAGAACGCCCCTTTGAATCAAGTCAAGTATAGGATCAATCATCAAACTCGCCGCATCGATACAAGCATCGGCAAGCTTCGACTTGCCAGATGTAAGAGCCGAACGGCCATTTGAAGCCACTGAGTTGTCGGACAACCGTCGACAAAGCTCGTACATGAGAAACGGCCGAGAAACAAGCATGACGGCGTAGTAGTAGGTAGCCAAGATCTGACACGCACCACTTGCTTGAGCCCTGTCTTGGATATCTGGATTAGAGACCATATCTTTCAGTTGTTTCAACCACCGTGACGACCAATCTCGTAATTGCAGCGATATGCCCTCCGTCAGTTGGAGTGAAATTTTCCGTCTGGAATAAATTTCCGTTACCACCCCCTCCAGAACGAGAAAAATTTGCACCGAAGCGTTGAGCAAATCGAGTGGTTCCTCAAGGTTCTCATCAGGATTCTGATAGGGTACTGTGCAGTCTACATCAGATGTCGCAGGCGGTCTTCCCATGGACGTACTTAAAAAAAGGTCAACAATACGCAAGCTCTTCCATAGGCGATCTCTTTGTCGGTGAATATCAGGCCCGAATCGCGCATTGACCTCTGTCCTGTGTATACCGATCGAATAAGCTGCTCTCACAGCAGTGCCAAAGAATAAAAACGCTCCGTTGATCTGACATGAGCAAAGCATGTAGAGTGTAATTAGAGTGAACATTTGAACGGTTGTAACACTCAGATTACCAGTAAGGTTGGAGTATGCTTTTTCGCGCGCGTATTCAAAGTACTCCTGCGCGCGCTCCTCATTATCAATCTTTGTTCCGATAGCTAGAACGAGGAGATTGACAACAGTCGTCGCATCATCCGTCTTCTGATCCATATTCGCCCAGAGGATAAGATCTTCCTGGAGTCGTCGATAGTCGAACAAATCTACCAGACCAGTTGCGACGGCCAGATAATTCGACACAGCAGAGGCAACGTCCTCGCTATAAACTCTCGGAATGCGGTTGTCACCAGGTATTCGTCGCGATTGATGCGCGGTTGCATTCTCAAGGACAGAATAACGACTCGACTGAGGCGCAAAAGCATTCTGTCCAACTCTCGTGGTGACAAGTTGACGGACCGATTGAAAGAAACTTAATGGCGCGCAATCGCCCACAAAGATCAATTTCCCCTGTGCATCGCAAACCAGTCTTGCTTCTCTAGGGACTTCAGTTTCATCCTCTGCGTCAATTGCCTGGTTTTGTGTTGTCTCTGCAGCAACAGGTGTAGTCGCAGGACTATTTGTCCCGGTGGAAATTCTCCCTGTGGAAAGAGGCCTATCGCGTTCCGAAGCCGGTGGTGACCTTATAGACGACACCGATCTTTGAAGATTGGCTCTTCGTCGTCGCACTTGGGGCGAGTAATGGCAGTCGTGAGGCTTTTGGCGACGGACGCAATAGCTACAGGGCAATTTACCGTCGCATTTTACTTTGCGGGACTTGCAGCCATCGCAAGCGTTTGCGATGCGGCTGCGGATATAACGTTCTGTTGGTTCTTGCATATCCTGCTTGATTGGAGGTGAAGGGAAATTTGTTGTTGCTCTATGTGTTGCTCGGAAGCACTGTGGAGTCAGTGGCTGGTCAATAAGTGAGCCTAACGGAAAAGAGCGGATGCTCGGGTGATGGAATAATTGTTAGTGCAATTCTTCGGCCCGCTTGAGTTTCCGAAGCTTGGCTGTGAGAATGCAACGTCAATTAGATGATAGGAAGAGGAAGATGGAATATTATATCATATCTCATTGTATAACTTGGGAAGGGTAGCCTTGGTTATGGTAGACAGAAAAAAAGTGCTGCACTGATTGCATGCTTAGGTATCTGCGGATGTGCACTTCGGATATGCAGACTGGCGGCTAAGTTCAATATACTTCTATTGGAGACCGCCTGCATTGCCCTCAACACAATAACTTCACTTTTCATAGCGATGGCAGCATTTTAGCCAACCCACTGGTAGTACTGCGATCCCCGCACTGATCAGGTTGGATTTGATACAGCGTGAACTGACGCCCTGCGATATTTCCAAGAAACCGTAAATTTTGTCGCGAGGATCTATGGCCGCCCTGCCCTTGAACTTAAGGGAGACTTGATAGAAAGGTCGGGCGTTTTCATATTTTGTTGTTTGAACTCGACGAGTTGCATCAGCCTCTACATGGTTGCCTATATCTTGGACCCTGTGCTCAAAGCTAGTCTATACCCTGGTATAGAATCTAGGCTACCGCAACGATTTCGAGGCGTGTGGGACCTGTAGCTAGAGTTATCTTGTGCATGTGAGATTCTGACAGCCATGCCCTGCCTCATTTGTAAGTCAATCGTTTCGATAAAAAGAGATGATGAACCGCCCAAAAGCGTGGCCGCCAGTCTCTGGACAAGAAAAAGTATAGTTTGAAGAGGTTCCTCCGTCTCTGTGGACCAGCCCCTGAGATGGCTTGGAGTAAATGCTATCCGTCTGCCGCACTTAAAGACTCTTCTCATCAACGTCATTTGATTGGTACATGTAACACTTACACAGCTTGTGCATGAATGGACTTGATGGCAGAGGTGATGAAGGGCTGACTCAAGACTATTAGTGACGTCCTTGGCTTTTCCTTCAATTGTGATGGGGCGAGGGTCTTTTGAACTACCCCGTACCTATGAGAAATCCTCATATTCATCTAGAGATCATTACAAACCTTACCAAGCTGACAAAAAAGCAAGCATCCTTATAATGGTTTAATTCACGAGTCTTATGTCTTGAAGAAATAAGATATGGCAACTAACAGCATCTAGTACTCCATTGCCTTTTACCTAGCTCCTAACCTACAGACTATTATATAAGTCTTGAGGGACCCGAGCCTTTTTGCATCAATGGCCTCAATGGTTCGTAAAAGACCATGTAGAGTAAATAATGATAAGAAAGAGAGATAAATGAGACAGGAGGTAGAATCCGAGTTTCAGAGTCCTTGAGTCAAAGCTGCAGTGTCTTGTTTGCAGTGTTTCAGTTCCCGTGTCGCAGCCATGAAGTTTCAGTATCGCAGTTCATTCAGTGCTGGTACAGTTAGCCTTGCTATGTCGTCCTGAGTTGTGATGCATCGGATAAATAGGAGACCAGTATTATAAAGATTCATGATTATAGCTGGACTGGGACACATGCACCACTCAGAACATCAAAACCTCTCATCTTCGAAACCTTTTGCATTTTCAATTTTTGACTCGAAACTATCATGAAGCTTTTCCTCGTTTTTGTAACAATGTCAGTCCCGGGAATGGCAAGCCTAGCAGCCGACCACGGCCTATATGTAAAGACAATCTCCTTCTCTTCTTCATATAGAGGTCTGACGTTCGTTATTACAGCGTTACTGCAGTACCGACGGTGCCCCTCACTACAATATCGCCGAGGGAACTCTTGGAAGTTACCGTCGAGGTGTATAGATCACCCTAGTTAATTGTGGCGAGACTCGTGACTCAGTGTCGAGATAGTCCGTCTCACGGAACAAATAGTCCTGCCTAGTTCTTACAAACGGCATATTAGCAGTCAATGGATTCTCGCCTTTTGAGGCATAATTCTGAATCTCAATTAGTCAACTCTAGCTGAGAATGACATGTGAGTAGTATTGCGTGATAGCATTTAACTATTTTTGACATGCTTAGTGAAACAACTCGTCGCTAGAATAAGACGACATTCTTCCTATTGAAGCTTACAGGTCTTGCCATCCATCATCACCAGTACCCATCCTGGATAGGGCCGAATACCTCCCATTGTACTCCTTTGCCTGGGATCAGCGTATCTCTTGGGTCTCCCGAAAACGGATTTGAGCCATCGCGATAAATAAAATCTTCCACTTCTTGGCTGACATCAGTTACGATACCATCTCTTCTCGCCTCCACGCTCTCAACTAGAACAATTAGCTTCGGCTGGTCACGCGCAGGTCGCTCCCTCCATCCTAGCCTTGCATGCATGTCCTGCAATAGATCTCGGTAGTTACCATCGGTGGGTATGAAAATGAGATGGCTCAGCTCAAGCGACGCGAGTGTATGTGGTAGGCCGAAAAGGAACTCCATCACATCGTCCTGTTTCACTATGAACCGAGAGAGCGAGAAGTGGCGAAGATTCCGCCAATTGTTGATGGGGAAAATGCTGCGTAGTGGGATATGATTGTGCTCGTTCGCTTCAATTGGTGGGAACCCTATACCTCCAACCGGGGTGCTGGTATAAATACTGATACGTTGCAAATCCGGTGCGTTGCTTAGCGCATCATGAAGAAGTCCATTTCGAAGTGAGTACCAATTTTGCCCGGCCTGGCCTCCACAACAAAGAGATAAATTCAGACACTTAAACTTGGGATGACTTAATATGGTAACAAAGTCTTGATATTCTGCGTGACTCGGCTTGTCGAAAACACGGCAGTTGATTCCGAGCCAAAGCTGATGACTGTCCACACTGAACTCACTCAGATTACTGCTTGGCGTCTCTCGTAGGTGTTCTGCAACACACTTGGTAACGACGGAAAAGCCACGCCACTCTTGCTTGACAGGTCTTCCGATGTGTCCAGAAGTCAGACCATCCCACTGTCCGAGATAATAAGTTGGACTATCAGGCCAGCCTCGAGGCTTTGGGCCAACAAATCCCTCTGGAATCGACCTGATAGTAGGTGTGTGATATAATGGTCTCTTTTGCAAGCCGTACGCAGAAGGGGTAAGGCTAACCCTGTTCAAGTTGGGAAAACGCATCAGACCGTATCTTAACGCCTCGGCATCCTTATTGGAAGCAATAACCTCTCTCTGTTGTTTATACACCTTGTCGTAGATTTGGTATGATTCTATTGGGGTGCAGCGACGCCAGGATGTCAAGTCAAGCCCCTCGAGCCCAAGGTCCTCCGGTTTCAAGTATCTGACGAAGGTGAGCTCACTGTAAGCCATGCGAAACCAATCAGGGACGCCTGTGACATCGCCGATATCTCCCTCATCGCCCTCAAAGTACACATCGTGGAAAGTATCATAGTCATTGCTGTGGCGCGCGTCATCATAAATGATCTCTTTGACCCCAAAGCGAAAGAAGTCGTCATCTGCAATAGCTCTGAAAACATCGATGTCCAGGGGATTAGTCGAAAGAAAGACACGATCAAGGCGAAGGTGAGCGATGTCTTTAATATACGAACATGTTTGCCGTAGATTTTTGATGTCAGAGTTCGGCAGATTTGAAACAATTTTTTTAATTATCTCAACTGGAAGATAACTAAGGCTTCCAGATAATTGGCGGATTTGGTCAATTGAGCTCATCATGTTGAAAAAGAAGTACAAAACGTGATGGGTTTGAGTTTTGGTCTCAGTTGATTAGATGCGTAAATAACGTGGTTGAAAAGGTTAAGTTGCTAAAAAGTCAGTTGTACGGATATGAGTCGCTATGACTAGCTAGTTTAACCGATATTACAGCGGGCCCCACGTCGACACCTTCAGTTCTCCTAAGCTAGAATTAGCAGCCAGCAAAGCCGTGCCCGCTTCGAGTCATCTTAACTTCTACATGCACAGGACTCGTCGTATTCCCAATCGCCATGACTAAGACTTTATGTTACAAAGTAAGACTCTCTGTCTCTATCAATCTTTGTAGTTCTGAGCTTAGCTAAACCTAGACAACTTCAAGTATAAAGGCAAGCAGATACCAAGATGAGCATAACCTCAACAGTTTATGAGCCCTGCCTAGCAAGCCGAACCATCGTCAGTCTTTTCTTGCACCACTGATGGCCCATGTTAGCACTGCCGTTTCGACTGATTCGAGGATTGTCACTCACATCGCCACAAGAGATGGGCTCGTACTTGGCTGGGTGGTCCTCGTCGACGCAGCTCGGCAAAACAGCCACCGTCTCGTTGAAATTGAAGCCGAAGAAGAAAGGCATGCTTAGTCGATCAATAGGAGCACGGCCCACGACACGGTGCACATTCGACACAAAACGGTCGTTGGTCAGCCTCATCAGGTAGTCCCCGATATTCACCACAAGTGTCCCTTCGACGGGCGGCACGCACAGCCACTGCCCAGACTTGGAAAGGACCTGGAGCCCTCCCACCTGATCTTGCCATAGTAGTGTAAAGCATTGAAGGTCTGTATGAGAGCCCAAGCCAACCTCCTGGGGCTGGCCGTCGCTCCCTTCAGAGCCAGGCTTCATCGCTGGGTAGTAATTGATTGCGCCATCGCTGCCAGGGTAAGTTACAAGCTCATCAAATACTTCCTCTGGCAGATCCAAGGCCAAAGCAAAGATTCTAACGAGACTGCGAGACAGCATCACGCACTCCTTCCAGTAGTTGATGATGCTGTCCCGGAAGCCAGGTAAGTGGCGGGTGCCCTCCCAAATGAAGTCCTCGCAGTGTAAAGCTGACTTGACGCTGTCAGGGATGGCAGAGGCATCTTTGGAATCCGGATCATTGGCAGGGTCATAACTCCAAATGAATCCTTCCTTCACATCTACAGGCTCGTAAGCAAACGGGGAACACACGAAGAAACATGAAAAAGTCCGGGGATCAGGACGCAACTTACCAGCCGACTCGGTTGGGCTGACCTTTCGTGTCCTCGCCGCAGACCATCCATTGCTGTATTTGCTCTCGCTTTCGGCAACCTTTGCCTTTTCTTCGGCCGGCTGCCCAAAGAATTGCAACGCTGCCTCTCGAGCGTTGTTGACTGTTTCATGAGGTATGCCGTGGTTCTTGATGTAAAAGAAGCCATAATTTTTGGCGGCATTTCCGATTTCCTGTGCTAGCTCTTTGCGAGCTTGAAGATCGCCATGAATTCCATGCAGATCGATAATGGGGACCTCATCCGGCCTTGCGTTTCGCGGACTCTTGGACGACACCATGCGATACACTGGGCCCTGCGCCGTCACCAGTTCCAACTTTGTGAAGGACTCCTCCTGGGTCGGTATGGTAACGGTGGTCGTGGAGGACATGATGAAGACTGTGAGGATTTAGGAGACCGAACTGATGCTTGGATGCTACGACTCGGCCAAGACTGGACAATATACCAACTAGTCTAGGTACTTGAAGCTGTTTATTCTTATACTTGAGGAGCCTGTTGATTGCGAATGTAATGTAGTAGGTAGATTACAAGAGCTCATTATCCGTATTCTTTCTATCAATCGATCCACACGGTGGATGAACCTCGCCACAGCAAGTAGCCCCAAGTTTTGGGGGTCTCCATTCTTATCGCAAGGAGATAATGCCTCTAAACCCCCAAATCCCCACTATTCACCCTAGCCCTTGGCGACCTAAGGCGCCAAAGTGCCCCTAATCGTTTCATCTGGATCACGAATTCCCGCAATGTTTTGTTAGCTTGCTGCAACGTAAGATGCAGGGTCTAGTTCTAGGGCAATACTTCAATAACTAAGCCTTTCAATCCAAGACAGAAAGACGTAACGTACCGTTCCTTCGAGCATCATGGGGTCTGCACCAATGGCAAACAACCTCAAGGAGTTGAGCCAACAGTGCGCCACTGGGTCTGACCTTTCATCCACGGGCTGCCCAAAGTAGAGCGTCATACTCACATCGAAGGCACAGTCACGGCTCCCCTACGATGGATGTTTGCCCAGCGAAATGGTGTTGCTCTACAAAGCAAGTCTCGTGGCCTCGAATTCGAAAGCCTATCGGATCTTGAAAAGACAGCTCACGCTCTGCCCTTGGACTTATACAGTCTACCACTCGGACCATCCTATTTGGCAGTCGATCCGGAAACTGTTTGATGCTGGAGTTCGCGCCACATTCAACGGTGATGATCCACCATCACACGGAGGGAAATTTGAATCTCGCCAAAATAGCTGGAAATTTCACCAACGCTGAGCTTCTACAGAGCCAAAGAACGGCGGTGGATGTGTCATGGGCGCCTGAGGAAGTAAAGCTGCAGCTGAGGAGTGAATTGCAGACTTATAGCGATGCAAACCTTTAGCATCAGATGGTAATTGTTAATAAATACATGAGACTTGAGAAACATTAATCTTTGAGCAAGTGCAATGTCATGTCAATATTGTTGATCCAGCGATACGACTCAGCGATCGCACACTCTCTTCTATAAGATACTCGTCAGCGTGGGCGCTTTGGCGTAGCAAGCCCAACAGTACATGAAGCAGTCCATTCGTTTCGTTGGAGTGATCCTTCTTATGCTGAGGATCTTCCCTTGCTGTCTTGGAGAGGTAGTCTTCACAGTCCTCGAGTGCTTGTCTTATGGTCTGTACCAACTTGGTGCCGCTTCCATGCGTGACAAAACCAAGCCCCCAACAAACGAGGCCAGCGATATATAGACACCACCAGCAGTGTTCGCAGTGGACCTCTGCCTTGTACGAGGGACTGATTTGCTCCTGTATAAGATATGCCGCGTCTTTGGCTAATTGTTAGTACTAGTCCGTGAAAAGCATGACCACCGAGCACTCACATGAGACCCCAACCTTGGACCTTTCGGATGTGGACCAAGCCTTGATGTTTCGTTTTGTCCTGGCGTATTCCGAAGCAACCACCCGCTTGCTCTCAATCAAGTCCACGCCCGCCAAAATCCGCCATTCGGAAGCGCCCACTTCAAACAGCGTATGCCCCAGCCGAAACATGCATGCGCAGTTACGCCAGAGGTGAACAGTTTCCATCTGTGGCTGTTGGCTCGTCTCCTCCCACCATTGAAGCCATTGCTGAAACGACTTGGAAACCCTGGATCCCAACGCTTCAGACGTGTACGCGATCTTGTTCGAGAAAGACTTGTCGTTTCTGTGTTTCATGTCATGAGCTACAGCCAAGATGCCGTACATCAGCCACTTGACTGCACGCGGGAATGTTGATGGCGTGTGCTTGATTATGGACGAGTTCCAAAAGGACTTTAACGCCGGCAAGAAATCGGGCGCCTGAACTGTAATCAGTTGGCTATGTGGCAACCAGGTGTCATAAGATGGACAGAACCAGGCGTCATCGCTGGTAGGGATCCTGAGTGTCAAGTTAAATGGACTCAATGATAACTCCCCGTTGTGTAATAGCGATTGTTGGATATCGAGGATAAACGCTTGGAATACGATTCTTCATGACAGTTAGTGTTGGAAGGTACATATCAGGGCCACTACATAGGTGCAGCTTACCTTACTTTGCTTTGAGCCCGGATCCAGGCAAACCAAGTAAACAGTTTGTCGGTCGTTTGTTCACCAACAAACTCGGCACGAAGTGGCTCATACGCGTCTATGCGCTTGACTACCTATATCGTGTCAAGATCAGGCTGTGTGTTTGCGTTGAAGGTCTGCCGAACCAAAGAATTCAGCCCTTGAGGATTGCATACCTGGATGAGAACGCCGTGAAATACTGTTGCAAATCCATTTGCCTCACGACATCCGTGGTAGCGTGCAAATGTTAGGCAAAGAAGAAGAGCTTGAACTAGCCAAATTGGAGGCTCGAGCTGCAGAAGCGGGTTCTGCCAGTACACAGTCAGCGTGGTATACACACCTTTTGGTCCCTGAAATACAGACTGATATTATCCTTCTCCTTAGAATGGTCTGGATCTTTCTGGCGATATCATGGTACTCTCTGTACTTCTGCCGGTCTAGAACCGTCCAACCGAGAGTAATGACGGCCCACATAAGTTCCGGGGGACTGTCGAGGCCAAACTGGTTGGATAACACATCTTTGTACGCAGCTGGGGGTATCAGATGGTAGCTGTGAACGATGGGAACTTCCTTGCTGACGAAGCGACAGAACAAGTGAACGCCTTGGAGCAGGCTAGCCCGGCTGAGAGCACTCGGCTCCAGATAGGCCAGGTCTGAGGATAGCATCTCCAAGAGCTCCGTTCTGTGCTCCCGAGTCAGACTTCGACACACACGAAACGAGCATTTCGGTAGCTCCAAGTCGAAACAGGGCCCCGCAACCTCAGCTATCGATGGCGTGTCCGGGGCTGCGTGAGCCGCCATCGTAATTGGGTATTCGTTATGCGGCAACGGCCTGATTACGCTCTCGCTATCATGGAGTTCTGAGTACCCAGTATTCTCCTGGGTACCCCCAAATATCCATGAAAAGTCGGTTCCGGAATCAGCACTGGAGTTGGCCGGCTCGTACATTAACCAGTCCTGCCAGGCCAACATCTCATCGGCACATTCCGATATATTCGATCCCCATGAACCTGGAACTTGCTGGGGATGCCCGCGCTGTTCGGCCTGCCAGTCGTCGGAAGGTCCCGATATCACTGGGCTTGACTCAGAGCCCTTTCCTGGTGTGCTGGCATGAGCTAGATCTGGGCGATCTGGGGAGTGTCGTGGCCCCTGGGGGGCAGAAACTGGGACAGAAGTAAGATTGGTAGACTCTGTCGAATGTCTGACGTTTAGATGCCTCTGCCAAAGATCCCTGCGGACGAAGCTGACAGAACATAGATCACAAGTCCATAACTGGTTCCTATTGTCTACAAGTTCACCATGGAAGACGATATGCGTCAGCTTTGTTGATGATACGAAATCTATTGAACTCCAGAATAGATATACTAAGAGCTCGAAGAGGGAAAGGGCTGACTTCATATGGACAACACCAGTGCCGTCCATGGGCCAAACACTTCAACGATATCGCAGCAACGACATATTCGCAGAGGGAAAGATTTGGGGCATAAAGTGGGGTGAAGTTGAGAAATGATTGAACGTACGATTGAGCTCATGACGCCGTAAATGTTCCTTTCGGGTAAATGTCTTGCCACAGCCCTCTGCCACACAAAGATGGACCTTTGACGCCACTCTGCTGCTTGCCCTTGGCATGTTTCTTATCGTGGCTGGATTCCGTGACCCGGTAACGTGGTACTGGACTGCGCACCACTGGAATGTTGATAGCCGGTTGATACCCGTAGTTTGGGGGTGTTTGGGGGTGTCCTTGGTCGTGGAGATTCCGGGGTTGTGTGTTACCTTTAAATCTCCAAAACCCGACCCTCCTTATCACTGTCGAGCACTAAGTGGATCGCTAGAGTCCCTCGCCATAGGTTTGAACAACTGCACGATAAGGAAAACCACCCGCCACAAACTATGGAGCTTTAGTGCGTTCTAGCGCCGATAAGACATAACGAAGACTTCTGGGCCGCCATAGTGCATCGGTTGGCAGGTTCTCCATTGCGCAACACACACAAGGCAATCTGGTTCAATGGCTAACGCCCAGTGTTACAAGAGACAGGGTGTCTTCATTCTTGGGATGGCAAACTATCAAATACTCGACAGCATCGCATCTTCTGTCGGCATGCTCACCTCCCCTCGCAATCACTAGCTGGTCATTCTCCTTTCTTGATTTCAGCAGTCAAAGAGTGTACTTGCTCCAACCCAATCGCTTTCCTCGGCAGCCATATCGACCGAAAAGACTCCAGCTAACGCAACGATGGAGCTTCCATCCGACAATGAGAAGGACACTGGCGTCTCGCACAACGCCGCAACCGATGTCGTTGCCGGTGAAATACACGACGTGGATCCTGCTTGGGCGAAGAAGGTGGTCCGCAAAATCGACAAACGCATCGTCCTTTGCTGCATGATGACCTTCACCATGAACTTCATCGACAAGATCCTGCTCGGCCAGAGTGCCATCTTCGGTATCAGAGAGTCCACGGCAAGTCTCCTAGCGAAGCCACCGCATGCTGGAATGAAGACTGCTAACCACGGAAACAGGGTCTAGTCGGACAACAGTTCAGCTGGCTTTCCAGCATCTTTTACTTTGGATACCTGCTATGGGAATATCCAACCACGCTCCTCATCCAGAAACTCCCCGTCGGAAAATACTTGTCGGGCACAGTAGTGTGCTGGGGTATCTTGGTGGCCTGCAATGCAGCTTCTACAAACTTTGCTGGCCTGGCTACAGTCCGCTTCTTACTGGGATTCATGGAAGCAACGGCTATACCCTGTTTCGTCTACCTCGTCTCTCAGTGGTACACCAGAGACGAGGCGCCTGTCCGTACCGGAACTTGGTTCGTCGGCGCCGACATTGGCTCCATCGTTTGCGCTCTCGTCATCTATGGTCTTGGCCACATTCAGGGTGGCCTCGAGCCCTGGCGGTATATCTTCATTGTGAGTTCCTTGAGAAATGCATTGTTTCTGGACAACACTAACATAGCGCAGTGCTTTGGCATCATCACTTTCTTGTGGGGAGTCATCATGTTCTTCATTCTTCCCGATACCATCCGTACGGCCAAATTCCTCACACCAGAGGAGAGGGCTTGGGCCGAAGGTCGTGTCACCAAAGACGGGACGGGAAACCTGGATCCGCTTATCACCGGCAGTTGGAAGCCGCACCAGGTCAAGGAAGCTTTCATGGACCCCAAGAACTGGTGCATCTTCGTCATCTACTTCCTCACGCAGATTTGCAACGGTGGCCTTCAGAATTTTGGCAACCTTGTCATCAAAGGTTTCGGCTTTTCTCCCCTCGACACAGTTCTATTCTCTATTCCCGGTCACTTTGTTTCCTCTATCACCATTTGGGGCTCCGGATGGCTTTCTGGTCGTTACAGAAACTCTACCACGTGGCTGATCATGGCGGTTCTTGCTCCGCCCCTCGCCGGCTCTGCCATTATTTACACGCTCGAGGGCAGGGGCATACGCCTTTTCGGCTACTATTTGCTCCAAACAGGCTGGGCATCCAATCCACTTTCGCTGGCATTGCTCGCTTCCAACAATAAGGGGGCGACCAAGAAGATGACAGTGACGGCCGTTCTTTTCTTGGGGTACTGCGCGGGCAACATTGCCGGACCCCAGTTCTTCAAAGCCACAGAGGCGCCAAGATACAACAGCGGTTTCCTTGCGGTCATGATTTGCTTCGGATTATCCATGGTGACTCCCCTCATACTTCGAGCTTATCTGATGCACAAGAACCGAGTCAATGCAGCCGCCTTTGTGGCTGAAGACAACTCGGCCGAAACATCTTCTTCTACGGATGGCGAGGATCTCACAGATTGGGAAACCAAAGGCTTTGTGTACCGGCTGTGAGAAATGGAATGTCGTTAAGTCTGAGGGATCTAGTAGTTTGCTTGACTTTTCCGTGGCAGGGTCAGGATGAGCTTGTAGTATATCTCTTTCTCTTCTTGGAAGTAGGAATAAATTTTTTGATACCTTCACTGCATAGAGTAGAAGACTTACGGCCACCTGAACGACCGTAGGAGATCTGTGCAGCGCATATTGCTCTTTGGGCCACAGGAGCTACATCTTGAATATTTGAACCGGAGGTTCAACATGAAAGGGCGAAACGTAATGAAGGCCGGTCTCGGTCTTTCCATGTTGCCCCTGAGCTCATCACCTCGCCGATAACAGGAGAAGGAGCTTGATCAGACTATATAAACGAGCGTTCGCCCACTGGCACTGAATTTGTTTGTCCTCCGTCTCTAGGCACTGTCTTTTGATCCACTCCTTACATTACCCAAAGACCCTACAGTTATTACATTGGCATTCAGCCTTCAGCCTGGGTTTGGGTGTTACTCGCGTAGTAGAAATCATGATCCCAGAAGCTTCCTCGGACACGCCCCAACGGCAAAGTCCAACACCAGCTGTCAGCACCAGATCGTTCGCGGAGCCCATCAGCACAAACTCCAAGGACCGTTTCTCGCCCAATCGAAAGATGTTAATCACTGCCATTGTCTCTTTTGGTGGCTTCAACTCCAATCTCTCGTCGCAGATTGTTTCTCCAGGAATACCTGAAGTTACGGCAACCTTTGAGACAACAGGCACGATTATCAATTTGACAAATGCGTTGTATATGCTCTTTATGGGACTCAGCACGCTTTTCTGCAGTCCCATAAGTGACATCTATGGAAGGCGATGGGTGAGTCGCAGTGAATTATATATGTTACCTGTCAATCGCGGTCTTGTATGGTCTGAACTTTGGCTAATGTAAAGGTTGGAGGTCGGCATCATATCCTCTGTCTTATTCCTCGCATGCTCCATAGGGACGGCTCTGTCACCGGACTTGGCCACTTTCTTCGTTTTTCGTATTCTCTCAGCCGTTATGGGAACTGCGTTTCAAATCATCGGACCCGAATGCGTGAGCGACATCTATAGCCCATCTTCACGGGGTACAGCATTGAGCTGGTTCCTTTGTGGCACTCTCATTGCGCCCTCGCTGGGCCCGTTCCTTGGCGGTGTCATTGTGGCCTACAAGGGATGGCGGATGTTGTTCTGGCTGCAAACGGCTCTGGTGGGACTGTCTTGTGTCTTGACCGTCTTCCTACTACCAGAGACCAGTATGCACCGGAGAATCACGGAGAGAGCGGGCTTAGGGTTCGAGAGTAAATTGTCGCTGATCGGTCAAAGGGCCAACCCCATCCTCATTCTCGCCTTCTTTCGTTATCCCAATATCATTTTCTTGGTATGTCCCAAGTAACTCCTGGAATGCAAGAGAAATATTAACACAATATCAAGGGAATAGGAACTTCCGCCTTGATGTGGAACATGCAGGCTTTACTAACACCGGTTCGATACGTGGTCAACCCAAGGTTCAATCTTACGTCGCCACTTCACTCTGGTCTATTCTACCTTGCCCCCGGCCTAGGTTTTATGACAGGATTGCTCCTTGCTGGGCGTTGGGCTGACCGAGATGCTAAGCACTGGGCCGAGAAAAGAGGCCGACGGATCCTAGAGGACCGCCTGAGAGGGTCTCTTGTAGCAATGGGCGTGTTTTTACCAGGCAGCATGCTGATCTATGGCTGGGCAATAGAGAAAGAAGTAGGGGGCATACCCCTACCTGTTATATGCATGTTTGTTCAGGGAGTCTCACAGATGATCTGCCTGCCCCGGTTGAACACGTACTGTATAGAAGTGCGTGATGGAAAAGGGTCAGAGGTGATGGGTGAGTCTGCTCCTTCCAGTCTTTGGTCTTGCAATTAACATAGATCCGCAGCCGGAAACCTCTTCATACGTTTTATAGTTGCCGCAATCGGGACTGCGGTATGCATCCCGGCCATCGAGACCATTGGAGTTGGTTGGATGAGCACCATTACGGTTTTATTCATTATCCTTTCGACCGCGGGTATCTACTGGGTGGCATCTTTCCATAGATCAGAGGAGGCAACAAGAGACCCGGAAATGACAGCTCATAACCAAGCCGTAACTCTAGCTACACCCTGAGTAGTTCAAGAAGTGGTGGTTAAAGCTGTACTACAAAGCTAGCTACATAGTAGCAGCCACTATCGAGCTCGATATAGAGATAGCTGCTTGCCTATAAACTTAAAAAAGCGATTAATTCGGTTTACGGTTTTTTGTGAGGTACCTAATTTGGGTTAGGGTACTGTCATCATTTGCACTTAAATCTTTGTTTCTGTAGTTAGTTCCCAGTCGGGCCAATGTGTGTGGATGTTAGTGTTAGATTGAGAGACACATTTCAAGATAGTTAAATTAAGCTTTCGACTTTTAATACTAAATTCCACGACTTTCAATACTCATTGCTGAATACTCCTTAACGAGATTACCTAAGCGTCGATCCTTAATAGACACAATATGAACCGGATATTGCGTCTCCCCATGCTTTGCTCGTATAGGTTCTGTTGAAGTATCTTGCTTCCTCCCAACAGTAGACTGCTGCAATACTACAAGGTCATCGGAATCCATCTCGCTCTGCAAAACTAGCGAAACCAGGTAGGTCAGGTAATAGTACCCGCCCTGGACACTAAGACCCTTAGCTGCAAGGTGAAGTATGCCACGGCTTTCTTCAACATCCTGCTGAGATGCCAGATTTCTGTCGCCAAGCTGCTTCAGTGACATGTAAGCTAGAACGGAAAGATACTGCGTCATGATTCGATCGTGCATGTCGTATCCATGGCGAAGGTAAAATAGTAGCATGATGCATTCGAAACTATCGCGCGATTGGGACAACGCACGATTCACCTTCTTCATAGCCTGTGGTGCTAGGGTATTACTACCTTGTGAGGTAAGGAACTCGCACAGATTCATGGTGAAGGTGTGGTATTGCAGACTATATTGTTAGTTTCTAGAAACAATGAAGAGATATAGTTGAATGACGATAAGGCGATCACGATGGCCGCGGAGACATTACTCTCCAGGGAAGCAAATGAGAAGTAGCGTAACGTACTGAAGTTGCAACTCAACTGGATATACTATGTGAGAAGGCTGAAGACAAGGCGGCAGTTTCGAAAGCCAATCTTGATATCGATCCAAAAGCCCCAAAAGCTCGTCAAATGACGGGGACTCGCCCTCATTCTTGGCTTGACAGAGACGGATAGATACTTGATTAGCAATCTGTACCAGCTCGCATCTGGCCTTGAATAAGTTGGCAAAATCCTGCGAGCTCACAGTCCGTGAGCGTGGGTAGCGAAACGCTACCTTTCCGTACCATTCTGGATTTTCCCTCGGGTCTGGCAGCGGGGTTTCAGGCGGTTGATGGAAATGAGGCGGCTTAACATATGTATAATACTGGATACTAGAGATAGATCAGCTACCATACTCAATTGCTGAGCGTATACTATTAACCTAATCCAGTAGTACAGACACCATGCAGTATATCCATACACGTGACGCTGGCGCTTGTCTAGCTCTGTAGGGAGAGGCCCCAATATCCCGATTTTATAGCTCAGAGCAAGCGCCTGAGCACCGAACGACAAGCCTTGAACTTCCATCGAAGTCATGTTGTATACGGTGTTCAACACCATCGCAGCCTGGACCGTGGTGATGCTGGGCTCCTTGTTCAGTTCAAGTTCCCAAAGTCTTCGAGTTTCAGCCAAGAAACGATATCTTAAGCTTTCTGGATTCCAGTATTCCAAACGGTTTGTCGCGTCTGGACAGAAACTCTATCAGAAGTCAGCATGAGGAGGTTCCATGAAGGTAAGACACGGGGCTAACACAGGACTCGGCCAAAACAGCATTGACCAGCAACGAGGAACAAAAGTCATTGGATCCATTCATCATATCCTCCAGGAAATAATCTTTGTGGAAGAAAGGAAGAGATTGATGTTCCTGTCGAAAGTAAGACCGAAGCATATCCCTCATTAATTCATTATCGGTCAATACGTTCGTCCACTCCGAAGGCTTTATCAGACTTAGTCTCGGTTCCGTAACTTCAGCGGCGGTATATGGTTTCAAATATTGAGGCCTAAGGCGATCGTGTAGTTCGATTGTACCACTTTCATTTGGCGAATTCTCCATAAAGGTAGCCTCATACACCAACGAGTGCAAGTATGGATTGTCCGGCAACTGTAGTCTTCTCGGCATGCGAAACGTGGAAGGAAAGCTATTGCGAAACTTGGTCTCGGGAGCAAGATGCAGCTGGAGGAGCAAGTCTCCAGCACGAAGATGGCGCAGTATCGTACTAGGATCTTCTCCTGCTCGTATACGTCTCATGATCGTCATGGCGTCTTTCTCATCGCGATCGCGGATAGCATCAAATACTTTTTGCAGATCGGATTGCGCCGTGCGTCCGTCCTCCAGCTGTTTCTGAAGCGTGTCGTGCTTTCTCTTCATGGCCGAAACGCGTGTCTCAGAGGGCTCTGTCATGTACACACATTCCGCTCCACGATTAATACATGATATACATTTGGGACGGTGGCCATCGCACTTAATCATATTTGTCAACCTACTATCGGGCCAATATATAGGGTGCAATTTACCTTGATCTTCCTACGACGGCAGGTCCCGCATGCAACACTAGTCACTGTCCGTTTTGGAAGGTTCACCTTCGGCGGCACAAACACGGGTACGTTGTCCCGCGGTGCTAATGGCCGACAGCTTCTATGGATATTGTTCTGGTCCATATAGACGCCCACTTGAGGTTAGTATATAGATGACGTAGACGTTCGCGATATTGTTTGTTACCACTTGGCACAGCAGCCGCCTGTTTGTGTAGGTTCTCCCCCGCGTAATCATCGTAGTCGTTATAACCCGCAGTCACGTCACGTGCACTTTACACTTTCCACCAACCAGTGATAAGCTTAACTGATAAAGCTTACCCACTTATCAGTATGTCTTACCCTACAGCGTACTTTTAATTCTTTAGTGTCAACCTGATAGTAGGCACATAATATTACAGTCTCTTTTGCAAGCTATATGCAGCATTAGTATTAACGAATTCACAGAAAACTATATTGTAATAACTCAGGGGTCTTGCAACGGTGATTTATTATGAATAAGCAAGACTAGACATGCATCGCATTCTTCGCTGAGAGAGTTCTAGCTGAATGTATTCATCTTCACTTTGTCCTACCATCTCCAGCCCCGCAGAAATGCCCTCACAAATCAGGCCCTTGATACTATCGGTATCCACAATCAACCGTACAGTGCATCTGTTTCACCATCCTCAATAACCTTCCACCTAGTTGAGTAATACGAACAAACCGTCAGAGCGTCCATTATCAGCCTTTGCAATGACTACGATAAGAAATTGATCCCTTGGGACCTCCGCTAAGACTGGGTACCTATCGGTAGTTTTCGGCCGAGTAAGACGAGCGGTCCATACCCAGTTATCGCCCTCCCAGGTCACGGGATTAGTTGGCTCGCCATTGGCCAAAACTTCCAAGCTGATGCTCGCCATGGTTGAGCCTGCGAAATGGCAGGTTCCCGTTACTTTCGCTATGCGAACATCCAAGTCAGGAGTATCCTCGCACACAGCTGTTACTGACGCTAGATATAGAGTTGGTGTTACCATGGTCGGAGGCGAAGGTCTCGAACCAGCAATAGAAATTGCATCTGAAGGCAACGCCGGGGTTAAAGGTGGAGTTACCCGACGTTTCGATGCTGCCTCGTAGGCAAAGGCATAGCTCAGTAGCCTCGAATCGTCATACGCCTTGCCGCAGAAGGATAGGCCAACAGGCATTTTTTCCTCGGCAAGATTCCCCATAGGTACAGTGATGCATGGGACTCCAAGATGCTTTAGCGAACGACCACCATTCGCGTATTTAACCCCATCTCGCAGTGCAGAAACCATTGACTCATAGTTCTCATCTGAATCTGCTAACGCAACATCGCCGTTGGTTGGAAATATGACAGCGTCATAGTTGTTCTCGGTCATCCAGTCCTCCAAGTCCTCCTTCCGCATGGCTTCCAAAGCCTGAAGCGCATCCCTGCATCCAGGTAGATCAGACAGATTGCTACCTCCTCGGTTCTTTACTGCGGCAACCATGTCCTCGTAGCGGACTTGATTCTGAGACTCAGTATGCTGAGATGGGTCATCCATTGGGGCAATGTGAGGGTGGATCTTATCGAGCTCGACAGCTGTAAAATCTGGTAAATCCTTGTCGCAATTGCTACGAAGGAAGTTGTCCCAACTCAAGGCTATCATCTCACAGCGCTCGTGGGCTACCCATTCATGGGGTAAGTTGGGCACGTTCATGCTCTGACCGGGAAAGTCTTGTTTGGTGTAGTTCTCGAAAAGCGGGAAATCAGTCTCAATGACAGTGGCGCCCAACTTCTCGAGATCTGCTCGCGCCCTATCCCAGAGGGCACGAACGCCCGGAGAACATGCATTTTTCGGGGTTGCACCCTCGATACCGATAAAACACCGGGGGACGGCTAATCGCTTGCGTTGAAGTGCGTTTGTATTGGCAAGCGTAAAGTAATTCTCGGGCCTCACCTCGCTGACCTTTGGGAGTGATACAAATGGTTGTGAGCGCCAGAAATCAGCGTCCCCCGAATCGTAGTCGTCAGTGACGACAACATTCAGTACGTGAAACAAATCCTCCATAGTCTTCGTATGAGGGACGACTTGGTCGCAAGTCGGATATAAAGGCCACAACCCTCGAGGAGGGATAACACTGCGGGAAGGAGCATAAGCCACCAGTGAATTGTTTGATGCTGGTGACCGACCTGAAGTGACCGCTTCTCCAGCAAAGCCAAAGGAAGCCAAGTTCGCCGCAGTAGACACACCACAGCCATAAGAGGAGCCAGAAGCATAAGCAGTGCACATGTATCTCTGATTATATGGACTCTCTGACCGTCCATATAGACCACGCTGACAGCCGCCGTCAGCCATCGGCGGCATA
Organism: Fusarium chlamydosporum; assembly: GCA_014898915.1. Classification (NCBI taxonomy): domain Eukaryota; kingdom Fungi; phylum Ascomycota; class Sordariomycetes; order Hypocreales; family Nectriaceae; genus Fusarium; species Fusarium chlamydosporum. The sequence continues at coordinate 174,177 of JAAVUD010000183.1, read as the reverse complement.
TTAGTCTTGCCAAGCAAAACTGCCCCTGCCTTACGAAGCAGCTCGACGATGGCAGCGTCAGAGGTTGCCTCGAGCTTCGCAAATGCAGGGGAAGCTGCAGCGACTGTCATGCCTCTGACCTTATAGCTATCTTTGACCGTAAATGGAATACCTTCCAGGGGTCTCGGCTGCTTTCCTGAGGCACGGTAATCGTCCGAGGCTCTAGCTTCGGTGAATACATTGGGGTTTATCAAACAGATTGAGTTCAGACGCGGACCTCGGCAGTCATATTTGCCTATACGATGCAAGTACAGTGCGACAAGCTCAACACTCGTAATGACTCGATCGTCTAGCAACTGCTTGAGATCAGTCATGCTGGCTTCAAGCAGTGTCACGATTGGTTGATTAGTCATGTCGAATGGAGGGGATCGAGGCCAAAGTAAGAAATAAGTTGAGAAGTTGGAATTGTTAGTTAAACAGACGGGAAATGAATGCTTGGGATCGGAGGTGCTACTTATGAGAAAGAAATTGCTGTGTTACAAACTGCCACCGCTTCAATCTTTTTTCGACATACTTTCCGAACTTCGAATTCATGAATCTGCCACTTACACGGCGCTTCGACATTCTCTTTTGGGAATGCTGATTAACCCGAAGTGATCATACCCTAAAGGGAAGCTCGCTGCGGATACCTTAACCAATGAAAGCACATTACCCCTCCTTCGTGCTCAACAAAATCAGTCACCTAGTCATTCCGAACTTCGAAAAGTGCTCTTTTATGCATCCGAGATAGAACAGTTTCATCGTGAAAGCAGGCGAATGCCCAATCCTCCTTATTTCAGTGGCCAAGGATGACAAGGAAAGGGAAAGTGACTTGCTGTTGGACATGCAAGATTCGACACGTGAAATGTGACGGGGCAACATTAGCGTGTCTCCAATGCACCAGTAGGCAGGTTCATTGCCACGGCTACGGACCGATGCCGACATGGATGGACGGAGGGAAAAATGAAAAGGACGAGAGGCAGCGTATCAAGTCTGCTGTGAATAAGAGTTTCAAGCAAAAAAAGAAGATCCATGGGCATAAGTTAAGGGGTCAAAATCGGAACAAACCTCGACGAGAAATTCCATCAGAACCTAATGCTGAGGGCTCACGCCTGGGCAAAATCTCCCAAGGTCAGTACTGAGTTATCGCTGTAATGAGCGCTTACTTAAATCGTTAGTAAATGTCAATTCAGAGATTACAGCATCTCCAATATTGACTCCCCAACCCTTCGAAAGTCAGGTCCTCTCAGGACAGTCATTTGCCAAGCCTCTTCACTATGACGAAGCCAGCCTTCTCATGCATTATCTTGATCACGTATTCCCATATCAATATCCTTCTCTTGATAAAGGTCAGTGGTCTCGAGGCTGGCTCCTTTGGCTGCTGAGTAAGAATGGACCTCTTTATCGAGCGTCCTTAAGTCTTGCAGCGTTGCATCAGCGCTCATTGCTAGGCGACACAAGCAACCATCACCTTGAACTCGACTTACATACCAAAGCGATCAGCCAGCTCCACGAGTTTCTGACATCTACAACCATTTCTCAGGTTTCTCCCGGAAATGAAATACTGGTTGAAATCATCACCTGTGGCGTAGCTCTCATTAGTTTTGAGGTGAGTATTGACATTGTGCCTGGTAAACACTTAAAAATTCTTGTAACAGATGCTGACTAGCAACAAGGTGCTTAGAGGAAGTGCAACAAATTGGCAAATGCATCTTTGTGCCATGGCCTCTATCGTCATCACGATGCACAAGGAGCCTCAGCCCTCGCAATCGCCAGATCGGGTTTCCCCACCTCTATTTGAAACTAATTGTACATCGGCTTTGGCGTTTCACGTCCCCGTTTTGCTTTGGATGGACTTACTAGCTTGTGTAGCGACTCGGGAGAAACCAAAGCTTCCTTACCATGAGTGGCTAGGACCCAGCTGCACTTTCCAGCTCGCACACATCATGGGCTGTCATAATTCCGTGATGAAAGCCATTGGGGACTTGGCAGTTCTAAGTCAGTTCAAGGTCGATTCTATTGCCGCAGATTATATTGATCTGGATGATCTTTGCGAAAGGAGAAAACGAGTCGAAGATGAACTAGAAAATGCCATGGATGCTACGCCCATGGTCTCGATGGAGCTTCGAGGAATACGATCCAATCTCTCCATGAGCCGACTAATTGATCGGACACAACAAACGCCTGAACAGCATTGTGTTACTCGTATATTCGCCGCCGCTGCGCTGGCCCAACTCGCCGTTATAGGCGCTGAAGTCTCAAACCACATCTCAAAAGCTTTAGTACGACGAGCCGTGAGTCGAGTCATTGTTGAGATTAAAATGGCAGATCAACTGGTATCTCCTCGTCAGCTGAGCTGGCCTATATGCGTTGCTGGCTGCCTAGCTGATGAAGACCAGCAGGCATTTTTCGAAGTATTGCTGGATAGTGAGCTGTCCCAGAGAAGTGGTATAATAGGGAACTGCAGGACTGTTCGGGACATTCTTAAAGCATGTTGGACATATAGACTTCAGGAGCCGACCAAACAATGGGATTGTAGTAGTACTATGGAACAGATAGGTATTTATGCGCTTCTTATATGATAATAAGTATGAGAACTAATACCAACGAGTATTGTTTTACCACCTGCTTCGTTCATTCCTTTGAGATGCAAGTATATGTTGTTCTATACTTACATCTAAAATACTATAAATAGTGAATGTTTACTATTATTCAATTCTATCTGGCCTAAGGCGTGCTTGAACTGTTGAAGGATAACTCTGTAGGCTTGCAAGCTAGAAATCACATACAGAGCTCTTAAATGGAATGCTGCGTTAATAGTAAGCATAATGAAATATAGATACACCTTGGAGGCGGTCTTGGGTTAATAAGGCTTTCTTGTTTGAGTTAGTGTATGAATGCAAAAGGCGAGTTCTAAACCGCATTGTAGACCTACCCTGAATTTAGGCATTGATTAGGAAATGATTTACCATTTCCCCGCTCTCGGCGCATTTACTACCGAGCTTCACCTTGAAAAACTAACCTCCTTCTTAAACTGTAATAAACAGCCCTCTTCCAGAATCCCATGTTATTTCTTGGCTTCAAGACAAAACAGTTAAACTGCCTGAAGATCCTCAGGCATGTTAAGCATAACCTTATCATAGGGCCGCCTCGTGGCATTAGTATGCAGTTTTCAATTCCATCAATCGGTTCTCTGCGACTTGCATTGATCTTTGGGTCAGATGTGCCGACCTGAACCTTGTAGTCAGTATGATTGGTTTCCCGTGAGTGGTGGAAATGATACTATATCCCTGTTTCGCAGAGCTGGCCCAAGTGGGGAAGGAACCGAAACAGGTAGCTTCGGAAGATAGATTGAGACATGCCTGTTTCGTGAAAACGATTATTGTACTCCCAGAGTCTAAGTGATTTGGATTGAATGTGATAGATATACAGGTCATATCACATCCTTAGATCACCGAGTTTCTTATTTCTTCCTATCTTATAGGGCTGCTCAGACATTATGAAATTCTCTGTTTCTCTTGCGGCTCTTGCTGCTGGAGCCTTTCAGGTTGTGGCTGGCCAAACAGTTTACTTTGCCGGTATGCCGCTTATCCTCGATGCCATTTACGAGTAACACTAATACTTCCCAGGCGACTCTACGATGGCTAGAGCGGGCGCCAACGATGGTGCCACTGATGGCTGGGGTAACTACATTGGCAAATACCTCAAGGTTAACGCTGTCAACAAAGCCATCGGTGGTCGCTCCGCCCGTTCCTATACCAAGGAGGGTCGGTTCCAGGAGATCATCAACCTCGTCAAACCAGGTGACGTTGTTGTCATCGAATTTGGTCATAATGACGGCGGTTCACCCAATAAGAATGACAACATGCGCTCTGACTGTCCCGGCGCTGGCACAGAAGTCTGCATCTCTGACAAGACGGGCGAAAAGGTGTACACGTTTGTCTTCTACATCTCTCAGGCTGCTAAGGCCCTCGTCGCAAAGGGAGCCTCGGTTGTTCTTAGCACGCAGACACCCAACAATCAGTGGGAGACCGGAAAGTTTGAGCCTGGTGCACCTCGCTTCGTGGGCTATGTGTCTACTGCGCACAGGGCCTTGAACAGCCCTAGCGTTACATGGGTTGACCATTTTGCTGCTGTAACCAAGATGTATCAGAAGCTGGGCAACCAAAAGGTCAATTCGTTGTATCCCAAGGACCACACCCACACCAGTCCCGAGGCTGCGGATCTTATTGCCAAAGCTTTTGTTCAGGCTATCAACGAGGAGATGAATGGCAGAACTAGTCTCAAGTCTCTTATCAAGACTCCTGTCAGTAATGTCTACTAGACAGAATCTAAGTTGGAAGCTTCTGGATGAGTGAATTCAAACCTTTAAATCTTAGTTGATTGGTATAGAGGGCACCCTTCGCTTTCTACATATCTCTTCATGAATATAGAGTTCAGTCAGATTATGTGATCCTGGAATTCTTTACCGCTATATGTTTTCAGTATTAAATCGTGAAAAGTCTGCTGTATTCATCCCATCGACATGATTAACACAGGTTTCTGTGAATTCCTGGAACGAGTCGTCTTTGTAAACATATCTGATATCGAATTGCACTCCCCAATGATTCGCTTGGCCAAGACACTGCTAATGAACTCTTTTCAGTTTATGCTTGACTGAGGTTTCCAAGAGAGGAACCAATCAAGTGCTGACATTCTTCAATCTTTCCAATTACTGCTCATAGTTGACCTACTTCATCTCCGTCTGGACCTAGCTATTCGTGATTTGTCGTGCGGCAGGGAAGACATGTTCTAAATCCTGTATGCACTTGCTCATGTCCTCAACTAGACTTTCCGTTGTGGTCTTGTCGTACAATGCCAATACAGCCTTTTTAATCAACCTCATATGACCTTTTTACTGCAAAAGAAGAAGAAGAAAAGAAGAAAAAAAAAGAAAGAAGAAAAAAGCGAAAGCGCTGGGAAGCGGGAGTGCAAGCGGCGAGAAAGCAAGACGAGATGTGCGTCCTTATAAACCCCGCTGGCTTGTAGTTCCGAATACGTTTCGTAACATTTAGACAGCTTTCGTACCAGTTCGAATTTGGTGACCAAAATGTCAAGGATAGCCTCCGTTAATGCCACAGTTTCATCTTCGGGATCGCGGCAATCGAATCTTAGATCGTTATTAACGTCAATACCTGCTCCCCATCGAGCCAACCGGCGTTTGGCAACATCAAGCTGAACCCGATATAGGATGTCGCTGTTCAGATCACAAGCCATCTGGACCTACTCAAAACAATCGACACAGTTGGCGCAATCACTCAGCACTATTCAGCAACCATGATGCCGAAGGCCACAGTCATCACTGGTGGCATTGCTTTGATAATCACTACAAAACCAGGTGAAGTGCGCGGTATATAGGTTTACGCCTGAATAGCCTGCGATTATTTCTGCTTTTTAAAATTGCATATGCGTTGGAGCGGAGACGAGGTTTGACCGGTAGGCAGCAACCAACAACTAACAAGCATATCTTATAGTATCTGTGTGCTGATTGGCTGTAGCTCTGTCTTCGTTTCCTAACCCCTCTCTCCTATCCCAAATTTCCACCTCACGTTCTGCTCTTGAAGTCCTATTCTCTCAGACGCAGTCAACGTATCTTTGTGGTTATAACGCAAACAACTCGAGTACCGTGAGCACATTGAATGCGGCTGACTCATCGAGGGTGCCAGTGAGGAACACTTACAACACAACGAACCACTATCACAACAATACAAGTCAGGCCAATTTCGCCCAAACTTTGCGCGATTTCAGTTCTACTGATTCTCGGCATGACAAGGAGAGAATTGAAGGCGGCGGCCTGCATCGAAATTCGTATAAATGGATCCTTGATAACGAAGAATTTTCAACTTGGCGCGATAAAAGGAATGGTGGTCGTCTCCTTTGGATCAAAGGCGACGCTGGAAAAGGCAAGACAGTGCTACTATGCGGCATCATCAACGAACTACAATCTTCCACAAAGCTGAGTACGCCGGAGAGTCGTATCTGTTTATTGTATTTCTTTTGCCAAGCCGCCGACTCCCGTTTAAGCAATAGTACCACGGTGCTGCAAGGACTAATTTAGTTGTTGATACTTCAACAGCCGTCTCTTTTCTCTCACATTCTGACACGCCACTGCCTTCCACCACGGATCCGAACTACAGAATAGCAATGGAAAAGGTCTTCCATCGAACCCAGCTATTCATGGAATATACTTACTTGTCGATGCCCTGGATGAGTGTCTGGCCGATCTGCAATCTCTATTGAGGTTGATATCAACTACAAGCTCACGTGTCAAGTGGATCGTCAGCAGCCGTGTCCGCTGTGAGATTGATGAAATTCTGGGACAAACGCCTACAAACCTTCCACTCTAGATGGATAGATAGACACCTAAAACAAAATAAAAAATAAAAAAGTCGCACAGCATTTTTGTACCTTGAAGTCATTTGGTCATCGACTTCACAAGGTCACAGGGTTTGAAAAAGGAGAGTTCACGACGTTTCAATCTGGCACCCGTCGCGTTCAACCCAAAGATGTCCTCTGGCTTGGTCGGCATCCCCATGATTTGGCATGCAGTCAATCGCATCATGTTGGTAAATGGATGCTCTTGGCTGCCCGGTACTTAGACAGTAGCTTCCTCTGGGTCTTAGCTCATAAATGCTCGGCCCGGTATCGTTATACCCGTGACGGTACGGAATCGAGGCTCATCAAGTCCAAATGGGCCTACCAACAGATCTGAAAGGTTGATGAATTTGCTGTACAATCCGCTTCCCGTTGCCTCATCCCCACGACTCTCCTTATGTCGATCGCTGGGCTGAGTGCTTCCACAGTTGAAAGCATGTCACTGTGCCACCTTTAAAACACCGTGCTCAGACAAAGAATCCCTGTTATCCAAGACTCCCCGTTCGGATGCCATATGCAACAGGCTCCTCGGCGAATGCCATTGCATTATGCTTCTAACAGCAGGATTTAAAATCCCCGCACTGGCCAACTTATCTATGAAGCAGCGACGAAAGAAGCATTTGTTCTCGAGGAAATCCACGAAGATTCATTCATTTCATGTAGCTTTGATTAACCGACTGCTTTTTGGCCCGTGCTAACCTCATGCTTTCTCGGTTGATAAATTTCCACGATAGGAAAACGCGAGCGGGTTAATCGGTTTTGTTGGCTGAGATGTGGTTTACTTTGATGGATTCACTCTTCTGAATGAGAAATTACTGAATTTATTTCCCTCGTAATAGGATTCGATTACCTATAATCAAATATCGAAGTATCAGCTGAGGCACCAACCCCACGAACTCAGCCTTCGTCCCCACTCGGACTTTTTCAGCTCGGACTTTGAGTGCAGTAGTTGCAACGAAACATGTTTTACGATAAGATCAGCAACGATGTAACGCAGACGGCAAACTAGAGAGATGGAAATCAAGCTTGTGTTTATTTTACAGTGGAGTTGGGTTAGCCAGCTGCAGTAGTACATCGCTGTTCGAGAGACACAGCCTGCATGGATAATATTGTTTTCTTGTCAGGCGAACAATCACTTGTCTGGTATAGGATAGAAGCATATCTGACTTCAAAGGGCAGGGGGAAAGATCAAAATATGCATTGAATCAATAAGGAGTTTCTTCTCTCACGTTAGAACTTCCCGATACTCTTTTGAATTAACACCTTCTCTAGGTTTAATAGAAATTAAACTCAGGGTATTACAATGGTGAGCTTTGTATTTGAAAGGCAATTAAGATGACTAGCTCTTGGTACACCTCTAATAGACGAGTCAGGTCCTAGAGGATTCGGACAAAAGAACCTTGATAGAGAGTAAGAGATCGTACGGTGGATCCTTGCGAGCCAATTAACATAGCTGTCTTGAAAAAGAAATCAAGCAATCGATGCCGTCACAAGACCATAGCCAAAATAAATTGGCGCAGTTACATATAGACAGTATCTCAGATCCCTGTATGATCCTGTAGGATTCCTGCTAAAGTCTTATGCATAGATTATACCCCAGGATCAGCGCGGTAAGATTCGTAAGTGGACTAGTGATTTTTATATGGCTGTGCAACTACAGGCAAGTCGTCTTCACCATCGGTATATTATTCACTATGAGCTAACATGCCACCGGCACTTTGACACTGCTTGCTCCTCTCCAACAAAAGCTTTGATGTCATCGACTTAAACAACCAGACTTGGGGTATTAAAGGGCGAGGCCGTCGTTATAAAATCAAGTCTGTATCTATTTTCACTAGAACAAAACAGTTCACCTCATTCATTATCATCAAGCGAACAATGATTGCTATCAAGCTACTTTTCAGTTATGCTATGCTTTGGGCAACTGTAAGTGTCTATCCAAATTTGCTGCCTTTCAATTAACATGGTCTACTAGGCAAGTGCCAGCACCCTCTCTCTCGAAGATACCGGCACTCCATCAGGTTGCACCGGCTCTACAGGATGCTGCATCCCAAGCTGTTTGGTGAATGTCGGCGACTTCTGGGGCTGCAACGGCAATGTCAAATTCGCTGGCACGTGCAGCCAAAACTTTGAGGAGCCTTCCGGGACTCAGGACATTGGTAATGAAGGCTGCGGGGATGTCCAGGTAACATTCCTGAGAGACCCTGATGGTAAACCTGTCATAGATCTCTACCACAAGTCAGACAAAACGTATGATCGGTATGCGTTTAGTAACTGCGAGCTCCCTACTGTGGGTGGAAGCCAGTGCGCTCCCCAGGGAGGTGGTTGTGTAAGTCTGGAATTTGATTAACTGATAAGCGAGGGCTGACATAATCTAATAGGATACCAACATCATCCTGACCGGTGCCCAGGGCTAGTTTGCAATTCTCAGGGACAAAGATGGTTAATCTTGCTTTGTTCGAAGCACATACCTCTTAAGGGCTCGTACCGGTTATCCTCTATAGGGTTACTGGGCTAAACAGTTTGCCGAACGCAATATACTTCCTCATTTGAACTATTCCCTCGGTGCATAATGTTGGCCTCTGCTGCTGTGCATCATTGTTTTGAAGTAGTGCTAGTGGAACGTCTTTACATAGGCACCTCTCTGTCAGGAAAGCGCACTTGTGCCATGTGAATATAAATAGGGTTAATATTTATTTGCTCGCACAGTAAAAGGCTGCAGCTACCAAAACTTCAATGTGTTAGGAAGTGAAGTTAGTGAACAAATATCGTACGGTAAGATCAGGACCGTACTGGTCACAAGCTAGACTCGGTGTGTACGTGTATAGGGAACACCTCTGGCGGAAAACAACTTGTTGGTGACGGACGAGCACTGTGTACAGACTGGGGTCTATTTAAAAGTTGTAGCTCAATGAAGTATGTTCAGAATCTAACTAGAAAGTGGCCGGGAACTCCTGTGATAATGCGTCGCCACATGACCTGCACCCGCTTGTTCGTAAGATTAGGGTAGGTTGACCCTGCCTTAGAGGTGATAGTCAGCTTGAAAATGACAGAATTACCATTTTTGGAATGAGTGTTCAATGATTAGTAAATTCTTGGCGTTCCATAAACAAAAGTCTTGCGAAAACATGACATCAGGGACAAAAAAACATTGCTGTCACTAGTTTTCAGCTTGCTTAACGCTAGTGGTAGTGTACTCAAGATTGGAAATGTCATTGGTAGGCTGTGTGATGCAGGGAGCAAGAAAAAAACGCAGTTTCGTTCCCTTCTATTCATGTCTGGGTCGAGACCAGGACAGAGAACCAACGATTAAGAACTAAAGACCCGGTTGTTTTATAAAGTTTATACGGGTCACAGATCGTGGACCCAGCCTTACTGACCAGTCAATGGCTCAAGATTTGGCCCGAGGTGTACAGAAACTTTCGTTCATAACAAATATTGGAAACATGCTCCAGATGATTGTGTTTCCTAGATGTGGATCGCACAGCCAGAGTCGCGCTTCCAGAATTGAGGACCGGTAATGAGTTCTATGACAGAACCCATGTTTCCCGAACCTGTTTGAAAGATCTATGATAACCATGTCATACCTGTGTCGATAGTAAGGTCCAGATGGCACTCCTTTTGTCCCGATAAGCGCGGTGTTTCCTTCGGGTTGAGCATGAAGTTGAAGACACCGACTGTTTGATAGTTTCCTCAACCATGTAACCTGCAACCGACATGAGCAAAATGCCTGTAGTGACGACATCGGTTTGAGGAACGAGACTGGATCGGCAAGTCATTTTGAAACTTAGGGTTAGCCCGACATTGAGTACATTTATTGAATATCTGATGTAGCTTTCGGTCATCCAGATGGTGCCCAGATCAAGTGGGAGTAAACTGTGTCTGTCACCTTTAATCAATGTGTGACAATCTTTCACATCATACATTCATGATAGGCCACTGGCGTCTATACAACAGCTGTTAGGTATGGGACAGGTATAATAAGGCATAACTGGCTAAGAGCCGAGATCCTCAGCGGGATGTTCCGCTGTTCACCGATAGAAGAATGGTTGATCTATCCTCGTTTCGGACGATATACCTATGTCAACAACCCAACCATCATGAAAAACCACCAAAAGCTTGAGACAGAGTTCATATGGATACGCCACCTGCCACACGGCATTGACGTAGTCGCGGCACTTGAAAAACAGGTGTTTTAGCCAGTCAGGATCTTTTCTCTACCATGGAGTGTAGATCTGAAAATATCATTACGATTGGATATTTCTTTGTTTGAGACACGGCACAGATCCCATGACGTCTCTATCCCTTACATCTTGTCCCTCATATTGAATCGTAATTGTGGAAAACCCATGATACCCTGACTCGTCACAAATTTACTCATTTAAAGCAAGATAAATTGGGATCAATGAGTGAGCACATATTGAAAAGTTGCCACTTTTTGTACCAGATAGTTCCAGCTGAAAAGGAGACATGACGTATGACTTTGGGGCGTCTCGTAGTTTTATGTCCCAAAGGCACCAGAGACGGAATCAGACAGAGAAATATAAGATCCATAAAGTCTGGACCGTGACGACACCAACGATGATTGCTGCTTCTTACCTAGTCGCATTTGTCAATAGCACATCGTTTATCTTATCCCGATCATCTCGCTGTAACTATTGCTTCCAAACCTTATCCTTCCACTATGGCTGAGATTAACGAGCCTTACAAGCCTGAAGGCAAAGTGTTTGTATGCGCATACAATTAATACTGGATGAGTATTACTACTGACAATAAAAACACAGTGTGGCGATGGACGTGAGCAGGAACTCTTACGTTTTGTTCAAAACCATCCAGATTTCGATTCTATGCGGAACAATCCAGCTCGAGTTCTTGATGCAATCGATGAATACGGCCACAAGAAGGATTTCCTCATGAATGTTGGAAAGAACAAAGGAGCAACCATATCTCGCCTCATTGAGGAGAGGACCCCAGGAATCATGGTAGAACTGGGGGGCTACATTGGATACTCTGCCATTATGTTTGCAGATGTGCTACGAAAGACAGGAGGGAAGAAATACATAAGCCTGGAGATTAACCCAGAGTTTGCTTCTGTGGCGTCCTCTCTTATCTCTATAGCTGGTCTGGCCGATATTGTTGATATCCGTGTTGGTCCATGTGCTTCCTCTCTGCGGAAACTACACGAGGGAGATGCGGGCTTTCAGATCGATCTACTTTTTCTCGATCATCAGAAGTCAGCATATGTCAGAGACCTTATGCTTTGCGAAAAGCTCTTTCTGATTCGCTCTGGCTCTATGATCGTGGCAGACAACGTTATATCCCCCGGAGCGCCTTTGTATCAGGAATATGTTCGAGGCTCCCAATCTGAAAAGGAACGACTGCGCGATCTATTAGCCAAGAAGGATGAGCATCTGAAAGCGCTTGGAAATTGCAGTTTGGAGTATACGTCAAAGCTATTGGAAGGATTCGAGCCCACAGGGGAACGAGTAAGAGACCCTTCTTCCTTACACGCGCACCCCTATCTACCAACATCCTAACCTATGTCGAGAAGAATTAGCTAATCAACTGAAACAATAGGACGGCGTGGAGGTATCAATTTGCCACTAGGAAGGAATTAGTACCAACGTACCTTGCAATAGGTGGCATATGGAGGAAGGTTCCAGTTCTTCTGATCGAAGCTATATCAAGTCTTTCTATTCTGGTTTTCCTTTGTATCTGTCGCTCTTTTGATGATGCTGTTTTGGATAGTAATATTGGTGCATCGCTTGGATTGGTTCCTCACTTTAGGTGTAGATCCTGTGCCGAGATCATGAACAAGACACTTTAGTAGACAGAGTTAAAGGAGAATAAATTTAATACGGGATCAATGCTTGCCAAGCAATATCAAGCAGGACTTGTTCTCTTAGAGCAACCCTCTCATCCTGGCGTTGTGGAATGTGGACCATGGTCACATTTTGATATTCAAATGCCATCGGCGTCGTTATACTAAACTCATGCCCACAACCCAGCCTTAAGGATAAGTATCGACAGTTTGTTGCGGTCTGTCTCTCACTGAATGTTGATACCAAGAGACTCGCACCTGAAGTTGTGCTGCGGATAGATGAGTCTTATTTCCAGCGAGCATATTCTTACAGTGCCATCTGCACTACGTATCAGCAACGTCAAGCGACTGGGTCTGCCGTTCCTTCGACCACCTTCGGTGTTTGCGGAACTGCGCGTAATCTGCAAGGTGCGTACTTGTGACGTAACCTATAGCGGTAAAACTTTGCTCGCCCTTGTTCCGCTGTATCTACTGCTTCTGCGCTCGTGCCGCGATATACATGTCTCACCAAGGTCTTGCTGGCACATCAAGATTGCTACACGTTCCCCAAGTATCAAGCCAATCATCTGGCCATTCATCTGGCGACGTAGCCTTGATTTGAGATAAGACATGAGCGCCCATCACGTATTAGGTGTTAATAAAAGCAATGTAAGCCGGAAAGTGCCACAGCTAAAAAAACGTCGATCGCGGTTCAAAGCCTTTCATACGATCACTGTCACGACTGTCTATAAAGGTACAGTTCATAGTACTGTTCTTAATACTCATCAATCTTTCTATTTGTTCCTTCCTTTCTTCTTCAAACCTTCCATATCTTCAACCCCAGCACACTGATCGATAGAAGCACCGAGATGGGAGAACTCGAGGTTCCGCACGAGTATCGTGCGTACACAATACAACGGCCCGGAGAAAAATTACAACTTCAAGACAAACCTTATCTACATCCGCCATCTGGCGAGGTCGCGGTTAAAATCATTTGCTGCGGAGTTTGTCACACAGATTTAGACGTAGCTGAGGGTGCCTTAGAACATATGTTGGGTCCTTCTATAGAACCGTGTGGTCGTTGCTAATTTTCGATAGCACGGAATGGCCCGCAACGCCAGGACACGAGTTCATAGGCGACGTTATCCAAGTAGGAGACGGGGTAAGTAAGTGGAAAGTAGGCGATAGAGTTGGCGGTGCTTGGCACGGCGGACACGACAACGAGTGCGATCCATGTCTACAAGGGTTTTTTCAAGGGTGCAAAAATCACATCATAAATGGTGTACAAAGGTCGGGTGGTTGTAAGTTCGTCAATTCTGTTCCCCAGTATCTTCACTGACAAGAAGCAGATGCAGAATATTGCAACGTGCGGCAAGAAGCTGTGGTCAAAATCCCGGTAAACTTGGACCCGGTACAGACTGCCCCGTTTCTGTGTGCGGGGGTCACTGTGTTTAATTCGCTACGACATCAACAGGTCAAACCTGGGGAGACGGTAGCAATACAAGGACTTGGCGGTCTCGGCCATCTAGGACTGCAATATGCCAGAAAGATGGGATATCGCGTAGTGGCAATCTCAAGCAGCTCAGTAAAGGAGGATTATGCATTTGAACTGGGAGCTCACCATTTCATCGATACTTCAACTCAAGATGTTTCAGATGAGCTATTGAAGCTCGGAGGGGCCAAGTTGATCATGATAACAGCACCGAACCCAGACATTATTGGACAATACACGAAGGGACTTGCCTGGCAGGGGAAGCTACTGTTACTTACACGTGAGTGCCTAATAAGCCAGACATAAAAGATGAATAACTAATGGCTCAGCTATCGGCGATGTACCTATCGACTCGTCAACACTCGTTCAGAGATCGTGTTCTGTACAGGGTTGGCATGCTGGCCATGCAAGAGACTGCGAAGAAGCAGTGGCTTTCGGGGAAGTTCATGGTATACGTTGTGAGGTGGAAGCATTCCCATTCGAAAAGCTTCACGAGGCAATTGACCGTTTAAAATCGGGAAGACTGCGATTTCGGGCGGTTTTAGTTATGTAGATCTATCTACCGCATTGAAAGACCTTGCAATGAACCTGACATATTTAAGATAGCATAAAAAGCTCTAACACATAATCGATTTACAACACCTGGTCACCAGGGTTGTCGCGCAGCAATGATTAAGTGGCTTCTATTAATTCCCAGTGCTTCTGGAACATCGAAAACTCGGAGTAGAAATGATCGTCAGTCAACAAAGCACTTGGTTTGGTCTAAATAGAGGCGTTCGCAGAGATGCTCACTCGTGATTTCTAAACCTATAGAACAGTTTAGATGGTTTTAGATCCTGCCTCAATTTTCGATTCTTGTTCCGTTCTTTATCGTTGTTGATCCCAAAAACATCATACGCAACCGTCAAACAAGTTGCAGGTCTAAAATCGACTTGGCGAAACTGAGACAAAAGACACGGCACATAGCACTGTGGTATGCAGTGGAACACTCCGGCCCGATAGGTTAGCACTCTGTTCCCATATCAATCTGATGCGTGTCAATTCTGGATGTAGCAGATCGGTTGCGTCTGAAATCAGTCGCTCCGTTGCCCATCAGGTTTGTGATGGCTCACAGTGAACTATAAAACGTCGTTCATGTTTTCTGGCCAGAGAAGGGTGAGAGGAATAGTTAGAAGACCAAATTTGCAGCAACAAATCTTTTTATTTTGATAAAACATTCAGCTCCGGTTCTTCAAAACACACAGACCCTGGCTCTGTTTCAGGTCAAACCTCCCTTGCTCTCCATCGATAGCTACAATATTATGGCTTCAAGCAAGAACGAAAAGACGTACGACGTTGTGATAGTGGGTGCCGGGCCAGCTGGGTTAGTTCTTGCATATGATGTCGAATGAAATTACGTTTAGGAAGAAAACTAAGGTTGATTCGCCTGTAGACTCGTCGTCGGAGCTTGGATGTCAGTCGCTGGCGTCAAAACACTCCTTGTGGATCAAAACGCAGCACCGCCAGCTTGCGGACATGCTGACGGGCTGGATCGCCGGTCTTTTGAGATTTTGGACATGTTCGACCTGGGCAGGACGATCTGGCAAGAGGCCCACCAGACAATTGAGGTTTCTTACTGGGTATGTATAGAATACTTGAAACTACTGGCGTATAGCTCCTATGGATCCTTGAGCACCTGGAGACACCCAAAGCTTGCAAGTTTCTGTCGCTAACATGCAGCGTAGTCTGGTTCAGACGAAACTATCAGCCGTAAATTCACGCGTCCGAACGCGTCCTCCGGGGCACCTTTCTATTCAACGTACTCCCAAGCAACACTAGGCCAAGGACGCATAGAGCAGCATATACTGAATTTCATCAAGGAGCGAGGGTCGGTGGATATCGTCCGAAGCCACAGGCCAACTGCTCTAGAGATGAATCCAGTTGAAAGTCATGCAACAGGAGACTATCCCGTCCAAGTGAAGATCTCTGATTGTTCCCAAGAGAATGCAGACAGGCTGGTGCGCTGTCGTTATCTTGTAGGATGTGATGGAGCACATAGCTGGGTGCGCAAACGGTGTGGCTTGAAGTTGGAAGGCGACAGCACTGACCATCATTGGGGTGTTATTGATTGTCTCCCGATCACTGATTTCCGTGAGTGGCCCTAGCCAATATGAGACACGGCAGAAACTAACCTGGAAGTAGCTGACATACGGAAGAGATGTATCATCAAATCAGCGTCCGGGTGTACTATGATCATACCGCGAGAGCGACAACTAGTGAGGTTTTATGTGCAGCTATCGTCTTGTCACAAACAAGCAGGTTTACAGGAGCAACAACACGCTATTCTATCTAAAATCAAGGCAATACTAAGACCTTTCGCTTTTTCTACCGAGATAGTTGAATGGTCAAGTTTATACTCGGTATGTTCCACAATTGTCGCACTCTCATAAACGTACTAACTGAAACTGAGGTTGGTCAAAGGATGTGCAACACCTATTCCATCCAAAACAGAATCTTTCTCGCTGGTGATGCTGTCCATACTCATTCACCCAAAGCTGGACAGGGAATGAACACTAGTATGCAGGATGCTTTCAACCTCGGGTGGAAGCTTGCCTCTGTCATTCAAGGGTGTCATCCACCTGAGATACTAGAGACGTATCAAGAAGAGCGACTACCGATAGCTCGTCAATTACTCTCATTCGACAAAGAGATTTATGGAGCTGTTTCTGACAAGTCCTCCTCTTCTCGAGACAAAACATTGACAGAGACTTTGCGGAAAGAGAACAATTCCGCCTCAGGGTCAGCGATACGATACCACCCAAACATGCTGTTTAATCACACCAACTCATTGAAGATTGCGCCGCATCTTCTCGAGTTGGGATGCAGGGTTCCGGACCTCAAAGTCATGAACCACAGCGACGCTCACATGTGGAGACTCCATGCCCTACTGAATCGATCTGGCAACTGGACATTGCTTGTTTTCGCCGGTAATGTATGCCAAAAATCTCAGTTAAGCGGTGTGAAATCTCTAGCGATGCGTCTGTCGGAACCGCGTTCTGTCTTCCAGCAGGTGAAACAGCGGTTTGGACAGCATATGATTGGTGGAATTGAACCTTACCTGATTCACTCTGGGCCGCGACACGACATAGATCTGCATTCGCTACCAAGCCTTTTTGTACCCCGGAGTGAGTCATCTGGCTATGATTATGGCAGAGTGTTTGCGGACAACGAATCTTACGAAGGCGTTGGTGGCACAATGTACCGAGAACTAGACATACCTCCTGAGGGCTGCATGGTTCTAGTTCGGCCTGATCATCATGTTGCCTTTTACGGGGAGTTGGAAGATGTTCCGGATCTAGAAGCATTTGTCATGCGGTTGTGGAAATTGAACAGGCAGCGACTGTAGGTGAAACAGGACCCTACCCTCTCTTTAGGCATTCGTAATCTAAGGTTTCTTCTGTACCGAATGGACTGTTATGACGTGCTCGTAATTTCTATTAAAGAAAGATGGGATTACCCATTCTCCCGCACCACATTTGTTACATGAATGAGTATTATTCGAGACTATCTCTACCTACCTACACAGGCAGCTCAACCAGGTTAATTCAAGCATAAATGCTGTAGTAATAACGGAGAACACCATTGAAGACAGTGTAAAAGATGTCTCTACATTTTTGCAAACAAAGGAAGACCTGGGCCGCGGTCGATGAGTTGCTGTCGACCAAGAAAGAAATCAAGCTTGATGGACACTCGCTTTCAACTGCGGTTTTGATTGCCATATCAAGGTAGCATACTTCCTTTTTTGATACGCCTTATCATTAACATTAAGGGTAGGAATGGTCTATCATTTAGTATTTCACGATCAGATGCCGTTATCCGACGTATGCGTAAAAGCATTGAAACACTTGAAGCACAGCTTGATGAATACAGTGTCATCTACGGTTCGTCTGATTCTATCTCCAAATTGATCATGTAAACTGATCCGCGTGACAGGCGTTAACACAGCTCCTGGAGGCAATGCGGATTCTCGTACAGACGCCAATAGTAGACTTCAGCATTCCTTTTTCCAGCACCACCAGTCGGGTATCCTTCCGGAAAGCGTGCAAGGGCGGCCATACAGCTCACAGAGTCTTTCCGAATCCATGGTACGAGCCGCTGCAGTCGTGCGGTGTAACTCGTTAGCCAGAGGGCATTCCGCTATCAGACACGACGTCGTTGAGACACTGGCTAGTATAATTTCACAAGGCATAACACCACTTGTTCCCTTGCGAGGTAGCATTTCTGCCTCGGGCGACCTGTCGCCCCTTTCGTACCTTGGAGGACTCCTAGAGGGTAACGAAGGTATCTTTGTACGCATGAAGGATGCGGAAGGGGATTTAAGGACAATTTCCGCTGTCAAGGCCCTGGAAGAGCTCAAAATACCACCAGTGACTCTGAAGCCGAAAGAGGGTCTTGCCATCGTCAATGGTACATCTGTTAGCACAGGCTTTGCTTCTCTTGTGCTTCATGATTGTCATGACCTCGCAATCATTTGTCAGTTGCTTACTTCGATGGCCGTTGAGGCACTAGCTGGTAAACGAAGCAACTTTCATCCCTTCATCTCAGAAATCCGGCCTCACAGTGGTCAGGAAGAGGTCTCCAGAAACATCCTGGGGTTCTTGGAAGGCTCGAAGCTTGTTAGCAGCGGTGAGATCGACTCTCAAGGTTTAGCACAAGACCGCTATGCTATTCGAACAGCGCCTCAGTGGATTGGCCCACAGTTGGAGGATTTGTGCTCGGCTGAGGCACAGATTTCAGTTGAGCTCAACTCAACCACTGACAATCCTCTAATCGATGTTCAAAATAATTGTGTTCATCATGGTGGAAACTTCCAGGCCGCATCGTTGACTTCTGCGATGGAGAAAGCAAGAACCGCCATCACCATGCTCGGAAGAATCTTACTTGCACAGTCAGGAGAATTAGTGAATCCGGACTTGAACAACGGACTACCGCCAAACCTCTCCGCTGACGATCCAACAAACTCTTTTGCTTGCAAGGGTGTCGATATCAACATGACGGCGTACTATTCTGAGCTTGCATTCCTAGCAAACTCTGTCGCTACTCACGTCCAGTCAGCAGAGCTGAATAATCAGTCAGTGAATTCACTGGCCTTGGTTTCGTCAAGAATGACTGAGAAAGCGACAGAGCTACTTGCCATGATGTCGGCAGCCCACCTCTTCATGCTGTGCCAGGCAGTTGACCTACGCGCTCGTAATGAGGATTTCCTGCACGAAGCCAAGAGACTGATGCGAAGAGAATTTGAAGACCTCTTTTCTAGCACGCTCGATAGTGGGGAGTTGTCAGCCCGATTCTCTCCCTTATGGACTGCTTTCGATTCATCATGGCAGAAAAACAACAAACTGAAATCAAAGGCTAGATGTCAACAGGCTTCCAGCGATATTGTATCACACTTCTTTGCAGTATTCGACTTTTCCGACTCAAGATTCCGGGAGCTTTTGCAAAGCCTCCAGAATTGGCAACGTAACGTATCCGACAGCCTTATCATGGCATACGATGAGTTACAAAGTCAGTTCCTACTTAAACAGTCAACGTCATCTTATCTGGGCAGTGCTACACTGAGGTTGTACAAGTTTGTAAGAGTTGATTTGAAGATACCTTTTCATCAGGGACTTATGGATCACCCACCGTTGAGAAAGTATAACGGACAAAAGGGCACGACCTCTACAATAGGTGCTCAAATCACTCAGATCTTCCTAGCAATACAGGATAAGTCAATAATCCAGGCTATAGATTAGCGACTATGATAGCTACAGTTAGTCAAGGAATAATGGATGGAGCTCTCTTGCACAAAATTTGTTCTATTACTTGGGCTAGTATAAGGGACTGGCCATAATCAATGTGCATTGTGAGAAACTTGTTGATTGTATCAGCTGCCAAAGAAAAGTAGAGGTGTCTTCCAATCATTTTTAGGACAGAGAAGCGCTCAGATACAAATTGCATCGTTGTATGGTTGGGTGGAAGAGGGTGTGTGACGAACGGAACGGGAAGTGCGTTGATGGAAATGACCTATTGGCCAAAGACCCATCCATGGTTTTCTTATGTTAACCCCCGATGTGCACTACCGCTTGTCCACATAAAGTACAATATTCGTCCGACCTCCTCTGAACTGCAAGGAGCTATGAGCTAAAGTCAGCCACATGATGGCCCTAGGAGATTTATGTGGTCATCGTGCCAACTTGTGTAGTGTCTTTCCACACCGCTAGGTTATTCCTCTCGGTGTTCCAGTAGTTCCACGACGTTTCTGAAACATATATGTGTTAGAGGTCATAGATCTATGACTCATTCAATAATGCAAAAGGGAAATGACCATCGCAGTAGTTGTGATTTAGTTGCGACTTATCTCTCCTTCGTGGACATGATGGAGCATTATCTTTCTCTCACCGAGTCCTTCACCATCCTGTCCTTCGTTAAAAGACTACAATTTCGTGTCATTATGCGCCATCTTTGCGATGTTGTCGAAACACTCGCTCAACAGTCCCCCAATGGCTGTTGGGTAAAGCTGTTACAAAACGACATACAACAAGACAGCATACGCGACGTTACTTGGTCAAGTCTGCAGAAGGCTGTTGATAATATTTCCACTCTTATGGAAGATGCGATAGAAGAAGAAAACTCGCGGTCGGTCTTAGCATACCTCGCCAATAGTGATGTACGCTGCGCTGCCGCTATTATTGCTGCGATAAAAACAGGCACAAAGGTCAGTGCTCTCAGAACACCCGTTAAGATCAGCTAACCCTAAGGTGTGATACAGCTACTCCTTCTCTCCTCAAGAAACTCTGTCGATATCAATCTTGAGTTACTGGGTGCAACAGAGTGCAAGAATGTTCTTTATGGCTCTGAGTATGGGAAGGAAGTTGACAAAATGTCAAACTGCTTGCAGGGACTACGTTGTTACAAACTCAAATCCTTCCAAGACTATTTTGAAAATGAGACCCGAGATAGGAAGCTGAAGTCATCGAGCCGTGTACCTGGCCATGAAGAAACAGCACTCATCCTACACTCAAGTGGGACAACCGGGCGACCGAAACCCATTCAGATCACGTACGGTGCTCTCGCCCATATGGACAGAATTTCTGAGATGCCTTCTCCAGAGGGTAGAACCAACAAATACAGCCTCATGTTTTCTACCAAAACAATGGCAGGGGCTCTTCCCTTTTTTCATGTCATGGGGCTCGTGTTACTCGCCCGTTCCATCTATGCTCAAGGCCCGTTGATTCTTCTACCACAAGATAAACCTCCCACGGCACAATCTATGATCGCAGCTATCCGCACATCTAAACCCTTTGCAGCGATCTTAGTACCGTCTATGCTTGAAGAAATTTGTGACGCACCTGAAGGTCAGGATGCGTTATCATCATTGGCAGAAGTGTGGTACGGCGGTGGCCCACTAGCGCACGCATACGGAGATAAGATATCCGACATGACTATGGTTCTGTGTGGCTATGGGTCTACTGAGATGATGACTGTCTTCACACTCCTGCCGCAGGATAATAAAAATTGGGAATATCTCGAATGGCACCCTGATGTGGGAGTGATCATGGAAAGGGTGACCGATACAACATCGGAAATGGTAATCAAGAAAAAAGAAAACTCTGAATGGCAATCAGTCTTCTACAACTTCCCCAACGTGGATGAGTGGCGATCAGAGGACCTTTTTGAAAGACACCCATCTAACGACAGTCTTTGGCGACATGTTGGTAGGAAAGATGATATGATTGTCCTCAGTAACGGCGAGAAGGTCAATCCATGCAACATCGAAGGTAGCATTACGCAGCATCCTATAGTCAAAGATGCATTTCTATTTGGCTCTGGAAGGTTCCAGGTCGGGATTGTTCTCGAACTTGAAGACAAAGAGCATCAGCGACAAGGCAACGATGATCCAATCGCTAAGGTGTGGCCGATCGTTGAGGAAACAAACAAGGGTCTTGCTGGTCATGCTAAAGTCTTGAAATCGATGATCATCATCGCAAATGCTGAAAAGCCCTTCAAGCGAAGTCTGAAAGGTTCGGTCAATCGGCGGGCTACCTTCGAACTTTACGAGACAGAAATTGAACAACTGTACAATGGAGAGCAGAGCCAGTGCGGCAAACAACCTTCCCACTCACCAGCCGATAGCGACTGCAGTCATCTGAAAAACAGAGTTGTCGAATCAGTCAAGTCAATCCTCCAAAGCCAAGAAGATCTTCCTGTTGATCAAGACCTATTCGAAATCGGGTTGGATTCTTTGATGGCTACCGATCTGGCCCGAAAGATCCAAAACTCGTCCTTGGAATGCAGCGTTGAGACTATTTACAAATACCCAACAATCGAGAAACTCGTTCGAGTTTTAGCCCAAGCTTCAAACACAAACACAAACAGTACTTCGTCTGAACAGAGGGATTATCCCAAACCTTCACGGGAGGAGACAATGTCGCGCTTGATCAATAAATACACGCAGTCAATCGAAGAGAAATTCAAATTACACCGCACCAACAAATCTACTGTTGTCTTAACAGGCTCAACCGGACATCTTGGCTCTTATATTCTTGCCTCTCTCCTTGAAAGAAAGGAAATTTCCAAGATCTACTGCTTCAATCGATCGGGTGATGCAAAGGATAAACAGGTGAAGCGTTTCCGTGATTTTGGACTTGATGTCGACGGCTTAGTAGGCCAAAATGTGGAATTCGTACATTGCACTTTTGAATTGAATCGGCTCGGTCTCTCTGCAAGCAAATCTGACGAAATTCAGCAAGTCATGAATTATTTCATTCATTGTGCTTGGCCAGTCGACTTCAACAGAGGCCTCGACACCTTTGAGAAGACTGCAATTTCGCAGATGGCCTGTTGTATAGATTTTGTTGCTGGAGCAGCGAAAGCTCCCACGTTTGTTTTCATCTCGTCCATTGCGAGTGTAGGCAATTGGGCGGCACTCCAGGGCAAAAAGGATGACAGTTACTGCGTTGTACCAGAAACGCATCTAACTGACAACAGTGTCCCTTTACGCCAAGGTTACGCAGAATCTAAACACGTTGGGAGCTGCATCCTGGCGAACGTCGCACGGACACGAGGGGTCTCAGCCTCTGTTATTCGCGTTGGTCAGCTTTGTGGGCCTCGCAAGGGACCAGCAAAATGGAAGGAGACTGGTACGAAACCCCGCTTATTATCTGCACTATTATAAGTGACTAACGTATCTGGATTACAGAATGGTTCCCAATGATGGTAAAGTCCTCAGTTGCGCTTCAGAAACTCCCTTCATCGTTGGGTAATCACTCAATCGATTGGGTACCGATCGACATTGCCGCCTCGACTGTTGTGGACATCTCAACATCCCAGGATCGCTCACTGAGCCTGATTACCAATAAATATCAAGATGATCCCTTACGGTACTATAATCTAGTAAACCCTTGTATCGCAAAATGGGAGGACCTATCGAAAGCTATTCAACGATATTATCAAACACTTGAAGAGCCGAACAATGTGACTCTCGAAAGTGTAGATCTAGGATCATGGATTCGGGAAGTGGAGAATGCGGCAGCCGCGGGCCCTGACCAGGCCAAACAATTGCCAGCATCCAAACTGCTTGGTTTTTTCCAGAATCTTAATACGAAGTCAAAGAATACTCTACGGTTTGCATTGGAAAATGCAATGCAAGATTCCCCTCCCCTGGAAGGTCTAGAGGAAGTGGGCAAAGAGGATATGAAGAGATGGCTGGCCAGTTGGGATTTCAAGCCGAGCATCCACTGAAACATTTGCATATTCCATTCTGACACCCCAAGCTGTTCTCTGCCGAATACTGCCTTTGAACGGCGGACGGTCCTCGCATATCTCCACCTGGAAAATCGCTTCTGCTGTCCACTATACCCGATATGATTCATGATTGTGTATCCAGCTAGCTAGTTAGCCGATATATTAGCATATGTTTCATCTATGTCTAAGCAATTCAAGTGGGTCTATTTAGAACACGCGTGCTATGGATGACTAATTCCTCGCCCTAGCCGTTTGAACTGTAGATTAACCTGCCTATAGGTTAGGTACATAAAAGTAATAACTAACAAGTGGTGTCAGAGCTTAACTAGCGAGATTAGAATGGAGATATTATCTGGCTATAATAGGTTTGATTTGTCCTTTATAAGATAATTCGATACGTAAAAAAAGGATATAAATGTTACTACTGCCCATTGCTCGCATCGGATATGCACACTTCAGGCTGAAAAATGGATTGGTCCGAAGGACCGAAAGAACACCACTGCAAGACATTCAACCGGGAAGCGGTCCGATCAGTCAGCCTGAATTTCACAGTACAAGGTATTTCCAGATGCCGATTGTAGTGTGGTTATATCGGAGTGTTTGGTTATTTATGGCGTCTGCGGAAATTAGAATCTTCCACAGTGTCATCAAAGCAAGAGGGCATAACGTTTCCTACTGTTTGAGATCATAGCTCACCAAGTCATTCGCAGGTAAAATTTCAACATCTTCTGATACACCACTGCTAGACAAGATGTCCGCACCTGACGTTGTATACCTTTTGCACGAGTTTGGTACACCCGGTTACGATATATCCTGTCGAGCAGATCGAGGATGCGTTCCGGCTTTTCAATTCACGAAATCATGTCGGAAAGATCGTTCTCACATCGCAACCCACTTCAGTGGTGAGATGCCTGCCAGCAAAGCCGACACCTCTGCGCCTCCGCAAAGAAGGCACTTACACCGTGTCAGGGGGGTCGGGGATCTGCCGTCACGCATATGCCGTTTCCTTGCTGCCCGTGCAGCCGGACACATTGTCTCCCTCTCTCGTCGAACCATCGACGATGAGACACGGCAAAAGCATATGGCAGCAGTGGAGGCGCACGGTGGAACACTCCACCTACTGAAATGCGATATCACCGATGAGGATCAAATGAGGGAAGCGGTCTCCTATTGTACCGCACTACCTCCCGTGAGAGGCGTTGTGCAGGGTGCTCTGGCGCTCAGGGTAAGTTGCTGCCATCTGCATTGCTTAATGTAACATTCTAACGCCCTCTAGGACCGGACGTTCTCTCAAATGACTGTCGAAGAATGGAAACAGCCACTCCAGCCCAAAATCTTTGGAACCATCAATCTTGATAAGTACTTCGCCAACCCAAACCTTGCATTCTTCGTAACATTGTCATCAATTGTGTCTGTGATCGGCAAATCTGGTCAGTCGAATTACGCAGCCGGTAATGGCTTCCAAGACGCTTTTGCACGCGTACATGCCAACCACCCGGATACCCACTACGTATCACTTAATATCGGCGCAGTTTCTATTGATTCACACGGCGCTTTAGAGGCGTCACAAAATGAGACTGCAATCCGTACTATTAGGGCAAGTCTCCGTCGGAACAGTGTCATGGATATCTCATTTGACGAGTTCTTCGCAAACTTTGAGTACATCATAACTGATGCTGCCCGAAAGGATGGCTTGCACCAATCAATTCAAGCCGTAACTGACCAATCAATGGTGGAAGCCAACGACCAGTACTTGCTTGGCAATCCCGTTTTTAGCCAGCTGCTACACGTACGGGAGAAGAAGACCAACGGTGGTGGAAAAGTTGATAAGATTGACTTCGCGGAGGCATTAGCTTGTGTGAAGTCAATGACCGAGGCAGAGCAGCTGATTCAAGATGCTACACTTGCGAAATCTGCTGTCTTCCTCGATCGTCCTGTGGAGGATATCAAGGTTAACCAATCGTTTTCGACCATCGGATTAGATTCCCTCGTTAGCATTGAGTTGAAGAATTGGATGGTGCGCACATTCCAAGTTAATCTGCAGACATCTGAGATGAGCGATGCTGGCATTATCACTGCTCTGACAGCCACAGTCGCTTCACGGTCCAAACTCATCCCTGATGAGATCCGTCTATCGTCTGCGCAAGGTGATAGTCGTGTCGTGGAGCAACTATTCATATCAAATTACGACAAGGTTCAGAGTAACCATAACTTCTATTGTTGTCGCACATGCAAGGATTTACCAAGATATCCGCTTGTCGACCTGGACGAGGCAATCAGGGACCTCCTCAATATTGTTGGTCACTTCGCCCATACACGAGAGGAGTTCACAGAACTTAGTCGCAAAGCACATGCCCTGGCAGCACCAAATAGTCTCGGTCGTAGACTCTACGACAGGCTGCGCGTCATGGCTGATGACTCTAATGTCGAGAGTTGGATCGCTGACCTTCTTCTCAAAACCTTGCATCTCAAGCGCCGATATCCATTAGCTCCCTATGGCAATTTTTTGGGTACACACTTTAATAGCGTGACACCTCATACCCAGGCGGAGCGTGCGGCAGTTCTGACCACAGCACTATTGGAGTACAAGGCAGACCGTGACGTTGGTCGACTGCAGCCTGACTTTTTGGGAGCCAGTGAAGCTCGTACTAAACTCCTACAGGCGGCACGTGAATGCAACGCGCAGATCGCCAAGGGAACTGAAGGTCGCAACTACTTCAGACTGATGGACGTAATCGAGACCATGTCGCAGGATCAGAAGGATAAATCTATTCCAGAGTTGTTCTCTGATCCCGTTTGGAAGAGGGGTTACCCGCAGCTAATCATGCAAACTATGGTCGAGACTAGGCTGGCGGAAGATTCTGGCTTTACTATGCCGCACCAAAGTCTGTTTGGATGACTTACAACGTCTTGGATGATTCTTGAGTCTTGCTGATCCGATTAAAGCTGTTATATGCATAAATACTAATACATAACAGTGTTGAGGTTTGTTTTATTGCTCCGG
The DNA here is from genome assembly GCA_014898915.1 of Fusarium chlamydosporum. Lineage (NCBI taxonomy): Eukaryota > Fungi > Ascomycota > Sordariomycetes > Hypocreales > Nectriaceae > Fusarium > Fusarium chlamydosporum. Next base: position 147,684 of record JAAVUD010000183.1, on the reverse strand, counting down.
TGAGTAGTGCAGAGCGGTTTGCAGCGGCTCTGGATCGAGCGGGAGACATTATAAAAGATATCATTCCGGCACGGGATACGTAGAACCTTGGAGCCAAAACTGAGGTAGCTTGCGGCCAATGGAACTGTCTCAAGATATCTAGCTACTGGAACCTTCTTTGTTCCCGCGTTTCTTTCTTCTACCTGCCCTCTTCATATCAAGGCTTCCTTCTCCGAAGTCAGCTTCAAACTCGGCAACGCTGTAAGCATAGTAACACGTTACAAAATGGGTTTTGCGGGGGTCCAGAGTAGCTCTAGGAGCACTTAGTCCATTCTAACCTGCAGGAAAACACCGGATTGGATCGAAATGTCATATCATGTCCTCTTCGGTCTCCTGCAGAGCCTCCAACTCTTTCTCAATCTTTTCCCAAAGACCATATGCGCGATAGGCACAAAGCCACGTGTTCTCGTGCATATCCTTTCCAACAATCACGAAGCCCTCGGGAAACTTGAACGGAACCTGACAATGACTGATGTATGATGCATATAGCGGCGTATCTCTATGGTTAACCGTCACAGCTGAGAAATCTGCAGAAAACAGCCCAGCCCGCGTCCAGTTTGTATATGAAATCTGGTAAGTATTCCCGTTCCCAAAAAATACGGGTAGAGGTGCTACAGAGGCCAAAACCATAGCTTGATATGCCTCTATCTGCTCTCGTGTTCTCTGTTCATTTAGCGTAGTACGCAATTGCCACGCCATCTTCCCCACTGAGCTTTCGCTGAGATTTTTGACAGGAAGCAAAAAGTTGGCGAAGCCGAAGCAGTTAGAGATAAATGGCTTGTCGGGAGAGAGAAGATCTTTTTCGAGGGACTTTCGAAGAGACATGCCGATCTGTATCGTCACTGGGCGGTCGGAATCCAGTGGCAGGTGACAGAGTGCGATTTGAGACCACTAGGCAACGATAACATCGTTTTCAGTAACAAAGGGGTGTTTAACACCTGCTGATATAATGTCTTTGAGTGCAGAATCGTGAAGCTTCCTCAGGAACCAGCTTGGAATGCAGACCATCCGCGTTTCTTTCCTCCCCAAAGCGAGGCTATAGCCGTTCCAAGCAGCATAGGCGAGCAATGAGGCCACTGTCATACGTTGATCCGCAAGTTTGTGTGTTTCTGTAGGATGTTTACCCAGTTCGGCCAGCGGGTCATAATCATAGCCTTGTTGTTCAGGTATCGGCAACCCCTTCATTGCGCAAACCCAACCGTCGAGCAAGTCCTTCATTCCCAGCGCATCGCAGGCGAGATGGAGCCAATGTAAGGTGACCAGAGTTGCGTCCTTGAGGGATACGACATGGAGTCCGAGGATGGGCTGATCTGTGTAAAGATAATCGTCGATCGAAGTAGGGCACCCAGGACCGCAGGCCAAATACATAGTGTCTTCTGGGTCGCCGACGACTGCTGGTCGAGACGATGGTTTCGGTATCTTTGAAGCGATAGGGTGGTCATCTTTGGCTATGTCGGTCAAATCGAGGTGAGTAAAGCCAATAGCTGGACGTTCCTTCGTGAGTTGAACTGGGATGTGATATTCGAGGTAGCCATCACCCTGAAAACAGATAAGTTTGTATGTACGGCGATGATCAGGAAGGGCTTACTCTTTTCCTCAATCGTCCTCCTAGCTTTCGCCATGTTCTCTGCGAGACTAATGTTTCAAGACTTGAGCGCAACCTTTCTGGGTCAAGAACATCATCGAACACCTTAAGATTATACAAGGCGATCCTCCTGTACAGCGGACTGTCATCCCAGACATGCAACGGGATGACTTCATCTGACGGTATATAAGCAGGGGTGTCGGGATTACTGAAAAACGACATGATGTTGAGAAACAGAATGGATCAGAACCAAAGCATCTGGGTGGAGGGCCAGGTATAAAAACCGGGAAGGGTTTTGTAAACACGTCTCGCAAATGACCCACTTCCATCCGGGCGATGTCACCCTAGCTGATCTGATATCAAAGACTTTAAGTTGCGTCAGGGCCGAAGTTACAGTGACCTGAACTTGATAAGCTACTTAGCCAACAAGGGCCCTTCAAACTGATATAGGTTAGGTCCCACATCGGATGGCGCTCGTTAGTCTACCGATAAATCGTCCTTCTAAATATTTAAAAATCCATTAGCTATTTTCCGCTCTTTTCTAAAGGAACATGTTTCTGTATCTCACGATGCATCAGAGGATGAGGTGAAAATTTCGCGCCGCATACTATTAAACCTATTGTTACGAAGGGAAGCGATTATATCGTAATGGAAGACGCAGAAGCTTCGAGACCCACTTGCACAACCCCGTATCTTTAATCCCTGAACCGTTGGGCTTTTAGATCCAGTTTGAATGACACTCCAAGGTTAACAGGACCAGCTCAGACATTACCTTCAGATCCTTCGGCCAACCCATCCCTCTCATCGGTCAGTCCAAGGGATATAATCTACGCAATCCTCTCACTTTATATTAATATGCGGAAACCATTTACTACCTATCTTCAGGATGGTGGAATCTTTAAATAACCTCACGGGCAAGGCTATAGCCGACATCGCCTACGCCCAACATTCGATTCGGCCGTCAGGCTTAGGTGCGATATGCGAGGTTTTAATCTATATTTTTGGGGTTATCTGCGCTGTCGTGGTGGGATTGAGAATTTATGTCAGGATGTTCAAGGTTAAGAATGACACGAAATGGAGGTTAAACGATTATCTTGCTTTGGCTGGATTTGTAGGTCCCAGATGTTTCCTTTGTTATCGCTTTCTTCTTTTTTTTCAAGAATTCTCCAAACGTCAATTAAGATTACTGTCAAAGTTCTAACGCGAGGTCAGGTCCCGTATATACCAGCGAGTGTGTTAGGGGCTCTGTCTGTCCATTATGGTATTGGTGCCACAGACGCATACCTCGACACCTTCGAAATGCGAAACTTCGTCACCGTCCGCGGAATGGAATATCTCATCCTATACGAACTGATTTACTACGCTTCCTCGACTATTACAAAGTTTGCCATCGCTGTCACGATCTTATACATATGCGTTGAAAGACGTTACAAATATGTTATGTACAGCATCATGAGTATAATGGCTGTCACAGCTATCATATGCGTGGTGTGGTTCTTTGCCAACTGTGTTCCCTTCCAAGGGTATTGGAACCCAGGTGTTGGTCAGTGCAAGTCTGAAAACGGATTCCTGAACCTGAGTTATGTTGGTACTAGTGCACAGGTGGCAAGCGATTGGGCTTGTGCTATAACGCCTTTCTTCATCGTATATTCTCTACAAATGACGAGGCGTAGTAAGGTCGCTGTGGTAGCTGTCTTGGGGCTTGGTGTACTGGCCAGCATCGCCGCGCTCATGCGCATCATATCTTATCAGTACATCGACATAGGAAAGTATCCCAATGACCATTTTGGTAAGTTGCCGAGATCTGTCCTTGCCCCAATTGTTAATGTGTGTAGTATCACAGGGTCGGCTTCTTTTCTGGTCCGTTCTGGATCCAGTCTCGCCATTATCGCTTGCTCTTTACCGTCGCTTAAGGTATTCGGTGGCTGTATAGCTCGGTCGATGAACCGCTCGAAGGGAACACCTGGACCTGTAAGTGGCCCGAAATGTACGTTGGAGGCGAGTTAGTACTACACTAATATTGTGCTAGAAGTTGCAATATGACACCCCAACTCCGCTTCACCCGCTACGCCCTGGTGGGCACACACACACTGCAGTGTCCGGGAAGGGAAGTTGGGGCAGACTTCACGACGATGACTCGAGCACAAGGCATATAATAGTAGAAAGCTAAATCCACGTAGAGAGTCTTTCTTAGTAAGACTCTAACATAGAAATGACTAGGATGAGGTAGTCTAAAGCTTGTCCTTGCGATTAGTTCGGATTTATTAGTTGATCGTTTAGGATCTAAGGTCGAGCCCGACTTGACAGCAGTATCTATTAGAATGCCACAATTAACAATTTAGTCACTAAAGATAAAAGCAATATATACTTTATGTAGCATATCCTTATCATCAATATATATATTGAAGTTAGATTGAAGAATAATAGCCCTATACTGGAGATTAAATGTATTTAGTAGAAAGAAGACTGGGTAAGAGTTGGTAATCACTTTACAACCTTTGGACCTATCGACTCTCTAACAAGTGTTGGACTTTGTGGGCTCACAAGCACCATTCTTCTTATCACAGCCGTTATAACCCTGGCACTGGACCTTGGGGTAGCAGTTGTTGGAGTAAGTAGCCTAGATACTTCAGTATTATCCATCTCTGTTGGCATTGTATCACATACCTTGTCCCCATAGTTGAGGTTAATACCCATAAGCTCACCACCATTAACAGCAGTAGTGCCCTCCATATGCACGGAGCGCTTGCAGTTATTACTACAGTTGCCGCAAGATCGATACACCTTGCCGTAATCTTTAGCATAGAAATTGATAATATTGACATGGCCACAGCCGTTGTGTTGTATGATCTTATCAGCAGCCTTGAAAGCACCACCGCCAATAATGTTGGCTGTGCCGCCGCCTTTGATGGAAATCGCGTCCTCACAGACATCTTCAAACCAGACGAATTCGAGAGTGCATGATCCCTTGCAGTACACTCCTTCTCTCTGATTGGCGCCGATAATGACGTTGCGCAGCTTCGCACCATCCTCAAGAACGAAAACAGTGTCTTTCTCACCTAGAGGCATCGTTAGCATCTATAAAGCAGAGCGGGTTGCGAAAAGTGCTTACCCCCTTCAGCCTGGCCGGTACACTTTACACCACGGTCATATTTGACCCATCCAGCGTCGAAGGTCTGGCCTCGGGCGATGTACTGAGGAGCGCTGAGAGTCTTGATGCCAGTGTGCTTAGGAAGACCACCACTGTATCCTAGACAAGCAAGTGTCGAAGGCACAGCAGCAACAACACCGACGAAAGTTGAGAAATGCATGGCTCACTGTGCTCGAAAGTGTCAAGTGAGTCTGAGACATCAGGTTGGACTTTTAACAGGAAATAACACCGCCTTTTATGATCTCCATCGACCGCCTTCTGGAAATATTTATGACTCTTGGCCTGAGTGTCTTCCCTGTCATGCCAAGACCTTATGCTCCAATCGCCACTGAACGTCTGGTTTAGGGCGGGGGCGACCACCCAGGTGGTGCTGTCGAAATATTCCCTCCAGTAACATGTCCGTTGAATGTAGCATTATGTGTCAGTCGGGGGTAGTGATTGGTGGAAAAGACTGTAGACCAGTTGTTCAAGCTTGTATTTATGCTTGAAAAGGCTCCGGGCTCCGAGTTCTAGATCAGGCAGGTGGAATGTCCATTGGGTGGGTTCAATCAGCCTCCAGAAGGAGGATAATAGAGATAGGTATGTTTGGAATGGTTGCCGACTTGATATAAAGGATAAAGGTAAGCGTGATAACTGGCAGGCATGCACTTTACATCGAGTGGTGGAACTCGGACGGCGCATTGTGACCGACAATGCAGTATGTTCCTCTATGCACTTGGACAAATATCTTTCAGATTTGAATTTAGTCCGACAACTACATTTTGGGACTATAGTTATATTTTCTCGTTATGTCGACAGGGAAAGAGAGGGATTAGCCTAATAATTTACGGCGTGGTATTGGAGCAATTCAACAGGCTATAATAGTTTAAAGCTAAGCTAGACCATTTCGCTGCGGCTTCTAATAACAGTTTCAGTAGACTTACCGAGGGGATTGATATAATTCAAGATGACTATTAGTCATAGGATTGAAGGTGGGAATAACTATAAAAGCTTAAACAGTGCATTCATCGCAAGATCCCAACTCAAGGGCCTTTTACAATAATAACAATTCCTAGATGAAGCTGGGCAACAAGTAATAGATTACAGTGGTTCGGGAGGTCCTAGTCTCCTTTTCTTTATTTTATGATCAATATCCCCATTAGTCGCCGCTCCCTTGTTAAGTAGCTAAATGCTTCTGTATAGTGGGTCTCGTACTGACCCGCTCCCACCAAGCTCCCACAGCCTGCCTTGAAGTAATAACATACCCATACCCGCAGATAAAAAGCCTTTGAATCAAAGGCACATAGTAAATGTCCACAAGTGAAAATTCATCGCCAACCATGTACTTTCTTTCTGACAGAAGCCCTTCTGTAACATCTAGGAAACTCTCGATAGCCTTTAGCGCATCCATGACAATCTGTTCATTGCAAGGCAATCCTATGAACTTTTTGGCGAACTTTTCAAAGGCAATACGGCCGGCTGGCTCGGCAAAATATTGCAATTCAACAGATTGCGCTTGATCGAAGAGCGCCATGGCTTGGAGATTGGAGTCGGGAGGGAGAAGGGGAAAGGCATATCTCATAGAGAGGTATTTGCAGATGGCGCGGCTCTCGTACAGAACGAACCCATCGGGAAATCTGACAGCTGGGACTTTACCCCAAGGATGATATGGGATGTAGTCCCTCGACTTTATGAGGCACGTTAAATAAGAAACAATCAAAGCGCATTGGAAATCTGGATGTATCTTACTTTCTGCTCTCCTTTCGAAAGGTCGAGGAGCTCAAGCTGGAAGTCGGTAAAACCACCTTCGGCAAGGGTCAAGAGTACTCTGTCTGTGTTACTTGAACCACGAGCGCCATAGAGTGTGAAAGCAGACATGTTGGAAGGAATGAATAATTTTGAAATTGCTCGACGATAATAATACATCGAGATATTAATGATGAAGGTTTAGAGGCACCGTGCTCGGATGTAGTGAGGGAACTAGACATAGAACTCAGACGCATCAAATATTTTATACTCTTGCATTCCCAGCATTCTCTCAAATCCATGTTCTTGATTTCTAATCCGGAGCACAATAGTCTTTATCATCGTCACCCGTTCTTTGTGTTACTAGGGAGTTTGTCAAACGCGATTGGTTGGTTCGCTCTTTCGTCCTGATCAAGTTAGTGCTGATTTGCAGGTCTCGAGCCTAGGCGCCAACTAAAGCAGGGATCAAATCCTGCACTGTATGACCTTGAACTCTGTCATTTCATTCGTCTGTTCGCTTTTCTTTCCATCTACTCACCTTTTTCACGATGACAATGCGCACAAGAAATAAACCAAACGGCAAAAAGGTGAAAACAGGATGCGCGACATGCAGGTCAATCAGTCTTAAGGATCATGCTAGGACACAGCTGACTTGATTAGAGTTCGAAAGATCAAATGCGACGAAGCTAAGCCGTTTTGTGAAAAATGCGTCAAGACGGGTCGTGCCTGTGATGGCTACGAATCTGTTTTTAGACCCTTTCCAAGTCCTTCTACCAACGACAACCATCAGCGCCTCGTGAGAGATGTCTATACGGAGGACACAAACAGCACACTTCCCCTCGACGCTACATCTCTCAACCGTTACTTCTCAACCAAAACGATGTTCGATGTCGAAATCAGCTGCAATCAAGAAGCTGAGCAGGTGCTTCAAGAAAGTTTAACTAATCCTTCCATCAAACATGCTCTCCTGTCACTTCGAGTTCTGCGCGAAACCCTCGAGTCATCGGGAGATAGCCATGTATCTACAGCACAGCAAGTTTCAAGCTACAACTATGGTCTCCAACAGTATAGCAAGGCTTTGACAGGGTTAGCTTCAAATCTCTCATCGCCATGTCTGGAAACCCTCAAGCCCGCACTGCTTTGCTGTCAAGTCCTGATCAGCGTTGAGCAAGTTCGAGGCAACTTCTCTGCTATGGGTGTTCACATTATCCGTGGCTTGAACATCATGCGAGAGTACCGGGTCAGACCATATATCTCATTAGAGAATGTCTTAATGCCAAAGAAGTTTGACGATCTTCCATTTTTAGACGTTTTCATCATCAAATTACTGGCTGCACCGTGTATGTTTACAGAGCAGCCGACCACATATCCCACACCGCCTGCCGAGACGTCGATTGACCGCAGAATTGTACCCAACATGCGAACTGGGATTGGGAAAATTGCTGACTCGGTTATTGAGTTTCTTCATCAAGTATCTCTTGTCAGCTCGGAAGGAATAGCTACCCTGCTGCTCAATGAGAAGCACCAGCTCCTTTCTTCGTTGGAAGATTGGCACAGGAGTTTTGAAGCCAGGCCAACGGTAAACAGTCATGACAGGCCTGAGAGTATTAACGATTGTTTCCTAAGACTACTCTATATGATATTGAGGGTCGTTTTAATGGGGTCGCTGGACGATCTGTCAGATTATGATGGAAGGCTAAAGGCCGAGAGTAAGAAGATACAAGCCCAGGCTGACGACATCAATACGCGGCTGAAAGATTACGATATGCCTAAGGGCATGAGAGGTGGACGGAGGGGACAATAGGGTCTTGGATCATCGTAGTTTATATATATAGCTGATATCCCTGGAAACTACAACAGAAGATTTAATTCGCGTTCCTAGAGCTTGTTTAGCTGTACTCCGTAGAAAACTTAGGGCACTTTCTTTAAATGCCGCGTTCGGTACGTAGAATCGCCTCTTTGACGCTGCGAGTATGCTAACCGAGTGGACCAACCAAAGTCTGACCTGTGACGACCGAAAAACTGACGCTAAGGAACCTACATACCCTGTAGGTTTTTTGTTTCTTTCGGCCTTCCAGGGATAGGATGCTGAGCGAACAGACCAATCAGAAGACTTAGTCAACCTCAGACATCGAAGGCCAATTATAAACGAACCAGAGGTATAAATAAATCCTTATTCCGTTCTCTTTCATCTAAGAGAAATAAAAACATCCATATACTCCTGAGAATCTAAGCTCTTTTGACTAAGACGCAAACTTACTACCTTTATCATTACACGCTTCAACTCGCTGCCATGCATTTCCTCCTCCTAGGCGCGACCGGCCGCACTGGCAAGCATGTCATATCTGAACTGCTTACTCAGAAACACACGGCAACAGCACTTGTGCGCACTCCAGACAGCCTCGAAACTCACAATGGACTGACCATCGTCCGTGGGTCTCCACTGTCCAAAGCCGACATACGGAAAGCAATCATCGCCGTCCCTGATATCCTTCCCTCAGCGGTGATCTTCACTCTTAATACAACCCGCAAATCCGATAGTCCATTCGCAACTCAAATCGGTCCACCTCGCTTCCTCGCTGACTCGTGCGCCAATGCGTGTGAGACATCGGCTCAGTTTGGTATTTACCGAATTGTTGTGATGTCTACGGCAGGCGTCGGGGATTCATGGAATAACCTACCGCTATTGAGCAGGGCCTTCATGGGGCTGACAAATATTAAGTATGCACTGGAGGATCATAATCTGTTGGATAGGGAGATACGCAAGACAGATATGGAGTGGACACTCGTCAGACCTGTGAAGCTGCAACACAGTGACGATAAAGCCGTCGAGATTGATATCCTTGACGGCTCAGGCATTGGGATGAAGATGTCTGATAATGTTACCCCTGCTAGCGTGGCGAAGTTTCTGGTCAAAGCTGCAATAGAAGGGTTATATATTAAAGAGGAAGTAGTAGTGAGAAATTGATTGTGTGTTTGAACCTTTCAGCAATACCTCTCTAAGGATAGATTATACTTAATAAAAACCGTGAGAGACTTGCCTTTATCTCAAGAAGTTTGAAGAATATCATTGCCAGAATAATGCACAGCTAGATGCAGTCGATCAGAAAGCTAGCTTCAGATTTCGCAATGCTGCCTTTTTAGTGTCAGCTAAAATGACGATTAATGCAGCATTAAAGTGCAAAAAGGCTTTAGAATCTGAGCTAACTGATGTGTCGGTGTACTGGATGCTGACAGGCTGAATGCAAGCCACTGTTGGTGATCCTTGTTGATGGGCGTTATGATAAGGTCAGTGATAAGACCGGAGTTACCCTGCACAACCTTTAATATTCCCCTTCCAAGGAGAAAAGTCGGGTATCGCGAAGAATTTGAAGCAATTGATTTTTATTGGTATTAGTTAAATCCCCATATCTTAAAATTTGTAAAATGCAGTCTGATGAAAACACATATTTATTTTCTTTCAAGGCTATAAATATCACAGGATGTCGACTCGACCCACAATAAAATGTATGAGCTGTTGAGGGCGAACTGTAAACTGGCTCGATCTGGTTCAACGTTTTATAAAAAACTCATATGCAAAGGCCGTTGAATTCGTAGGTGGGTCGACAGAAATTGTCAACTGGAAGTACATGTTAGCTTGATTGACTTCTGAGCAGAATCCTCATCTAGGGGGATATGTCGAGAGCAGAATATGGGGGAGTTGGGACTTCTTACCGCATTAGAAGAATATGAACAAGTCTTCTCTCCGACTGCAACTGGGTCACCAACCTTTCCCTCTGGCCCAGCCCAATCAAACCGATAAGTCTGTACTTTAACCTCTCCCTCTTCTGGAAGGCCTGCAGCATCCAATCCACTGACAGTAATGTTGTAAGGTGCTTGGATAGTCCTGGTACCAGCTAGGATCTTTACGGTTTGGGTATCCTTCGTAGCAAATACATCAAACCCCCTATCTTCTGAAGCTTTCGTCAAGACCCTCTTCCCTTCCATAGCAGCATAGTACTTGTAAACCTGCCATTCACCATTAGGGTAATAAGTCCCTTCTGAAGTTTTGAAAACTAGATTGGCCATCCAGTCGTGTAGGTCAGCTTTGCTACCCCAGTTCGCACGCAGACCTCTCAAGTTATAGCGTTCTAGCTGAGCGAGGTAGAAGACCGAGTTGGCTGGATTCTGTTCGTCCAGCGCGGCATACTCGTTTATATCGATTGGCCTTTCTGGGACTCCGTATCGTGCGCGTAATGTGGTGAAGTCTGGAATGGTGGTATCTGGTTCACGTGATCCGGTTCCGATTTGGTGCCACGAGAAACGATCAGGTATTGTTTCGTTGCCGGCTACTGACTCCAGCCAGGTCTGCCATTTCTTGTCTGTCAGACTTGGGGAATGGGCATTGGCTGGACCACTCAGAAGGGTGTCCGGAATCGCTTTCCTATGGATCCCGTCAGTTTACATGTGTTGAGCCATAGAGGAGGGCTACTTACCTGATGAGGTTCGTCGCCCGATTATAATACTCAAGAAACTGAGACCACGAACGAGCCCAAAAGATGTCAATATCCGGCTCATTCCATACATCAATGACAAGCCCCTGGAGCATATCATGAGCCTTCAAGTCAGAAATAAGCTGGTTCCAGAACAACTCCATCTCAGTCCAATTGCCATTATCACCAGGGTAAGGTGACTCCGAGCCCTGTCCTCCATCTGCGCCCCAAAGATCATGAGGCAGCAAGATAAAATCAGCATCATACTTGCGCGTTGTGAGATAATTGGACAAAGTTGAATTAAAGCGACCGAGATATCCTTCGTAACCCCCCGTGGCCCAACCGAGCGACGGAATCTGTGCACCGCCGCCACGGTTGGAGTTGAACTTGATGTCGGTTACTAAGTCATCTGGGATTGAGTTGTCGGCGTATGTCTCATTGTCTGGCCAGCCGTAGATGAAACCTGAGCCAAGGGCTTGAGATTTTCCGATTTCTTTGGACAGGTCGACTGTTGCTGTGCCTTGCACCTGAGAAGCAACAGTGGTGGTCAGAGCCAGCAGGACGGCAGAAGTTGGAATTGCGAGATGCATGTTTAGGAAGCCTATGAAAGGTTGGACTTGAGATCACAGATTGAGTGCAGACGCCTCAATCTTCTGTGAACACCAATTGAAATTTAACAAAAAAGAATTTACTTATCAAGCTTATATATCTAATATGGCTTTGCAATTTCATCGATCCCAATCGTAGAGTAACCTTCCCCGCCGCATGCAGATCCCCCACCGGAGTTCGTTTCGCCAGGGTTCAGAACTGGTTTTGTATACCATTTGTAGCAATTGACCATCAACGGTATGCATAGAACGTGGAATAATCCCGCCACTCTACCCCAGCTTAGAATTATATTCAGTCAAACTCATCCAATACTTCATTGTGATTGGTACGGCTACAGGGTTGAACAATCTTTTGCCTTGCCCTGAAAAGGTACCCGGTCAGATCATCCCTCGGATTGACAGGGGTTCTCCACATGATCGACCTTGATCACGGCAGACGATCAGAATAACACTCTCGTAAGAAGTGTGCAACTGGCGTTAACAATCCACAGGTGGAGATTCCTAGGGTTAGCTTCATGGCGATCATCCCGTACTTGAGAAAGGACAGCCACCCGCTCAGTTGTATGGAGATTTTCCCTCAAAAACAAGTTGCAGCGCCGTTAGGCCTCATGACGCACTGAATGCGTCCTACATGAAGCCACTCATAGATGTTAGGGAGACTTTCACCGTGTTATTGCTGGATGACGGTACACTCACCTGCGATTCAAAAGTCTCTGAGATCGTTACCAATCTATCAGAGTCTGAGGTTTGCCACCTTCTTCGTGTTGTTACCTCCCGGCTTTAGACCTGCAGACTATTTGTGTTTTGGCCACCTCCCTGTAATACCCAGTCCTTTCATCCTATGCCAAAGAAGCCTTAATTTGTAACATGCATGAATACATGCCACAGCCCCCTCTGTCTCTTTATCTATCTCCCTGTTCTCTGACTACCTATTCCCCGTTCAATGAGATCGTCGCTGAAAAATTAGGATATCAAGTCTGGTGGCCCTTCTCGAATACTTTCTCATCCTGCTCTTTTGAACCATTTTTACGTGCTGTTCAACCAGTCGCTCACTCGTTTAATGGTGGGTTTCAATTTATGGCGGGAGAGGTGTGCAACAGCCGTCAGTCATGCTTATTCCAAAAATCAGTCAGCTCTTTGGAACTGGGCCTGGGTTTCTCCTCTGGCATCAGACGTCTTTCCTGCCTCCCTGTGCATCTGTATAGCTACCTCTCTCCCCTACCATACTTGCATGTCAGCAAGCTGCCTATATCCTTCGCAGTCAACTAAAGTCGATAGTAAAGTCAGTAATATGAAGATAATCAGAAGTACATGTAAATTACCAAAGCAAGGGCGTAAAGCAAGTGATCATTGAGCTAGTTCCTATATTCCTCCCCTTTCGGCCTATTTCGTTCCCCTTAGATACAAGCAAGCGATATCAGCTATGTAAAGATCCATATGTCCCAAAGTACTGTGTTCTTGCATCTTCGTTAAAGGTTACAAGCGATGCTTCCTCAACCTGTCCCCTGCCGTTCCTGTATTTCCTTTAAGAAACCTCTGAAATTATGAGTTCAACATCTCTGAACAGCCTCATTTCTCGAAGTCTCTCGCCGCAGAACGCAACACGTCTCTCATTGCGGATTCGAAGCAGCTCCTCCGTCTCACTCCCCTCTCGTTGCAGGTGGAATCGGAACGTTTTCTTGGTCTGTCCATGTCGTGCAATTCTCCCAACGGCCTGCCGCAAGTCCGCCTCTGTCTTTGGCTCGCCCAGCTGCAGAAGTAAACTGCAGAACACGAAGTCGTTCAGTCCAAAGCCGCCCAACTTGAATGTTGTGACGATGACGATCGACTTGCTCTTTTCTTCAACCTTTCTGTCTCGAGCAGATTCCCTCAAATGTCTGACAGTCGTAGCCCTCGCTTCGGCGTTGGTGTTGGATAAGAGACAGACCACCTCGGCTACGTCCGAGCACTTCTCCTTGAGATATACATAGGCGGCTGCTGCGTTGCAGGGATACTGAGTGAAGAGGACTGCGTGTAGAGGCTCATCGTTGGGTTCATCTTCCGCCTTCTCGTCCTCCTTGTAAGCGACAACTCCTCGGGCGGCCATGCGAACAATATGGGCCATCGCCGTGAACATATCGTCCCTTCCAGTCATTTCATCGAGGTACGTCATATAAGAACTGCTAGCACGTGTTTCCTCGTCGTCGTACTTTTCCATATCACTTTCCACGCCTCCATCCCTATAGGGGAACCCACTGTCGACTTCGAGACACGCGTGAAGGCCTGGCACAGGCCCAACTTTCCACAAAAGATCCGACTGGCTGATTTTCGCGATGTTGAGACCCATAGAGCCGGGCTCAATTCGCATCTTGTTGTCTATGATGGCCTGTCGTACCTGGTCGATGATCCTTTCGGTAGATTGCCGCTGACGGACCGGAGTGTCGAACTTTCGCACAATCTCCTTTGGCGGTGCGTAAGCCTTGGGGATGCACTCACCAACCAGCATCGGGCTACCCTGCGCTTGCGATATTATCCAAGGGTTGATCACATTGTAGGCCTCTCGCAGCGCCGCTCTAAACTCGCTAGTATCCGGCGAGGAAGTCCACCTCTGGAGCTCATGGATGGCTTGCTCGACTTGGTGACGGCGTTCCTCGTTTTTGTTGATGAGACGCGACGAGCTGATGAGGTCCGTTGGCTGGCTTGTTACTGGAGTGCCGCTTAGTAAGGCGATGAACGGTTGGCCACGCTGCCTCTGATTGTGTCTGTCGACGTATCCTTGTAACGAAGTGTTGACATTGTTGGTTACGGCTTTGTAAAGATGTGCCTCGTCACAAACTACCATTGCAGGATTGAAAGGGAATGCGTTGACGATGGTTTTCCGAACAATCTTTCCTGCTCCTCCCCTCACCCACATATCCACGTGCCTCCTGGTGTCCTTATTCTTCTTGGACACCTGCAGACTGAATCGCTGCTGACCCATCACCATAATACTCATTCGATGCACGTCTGTGAAATTCTCATCGTGTATGAAAGGTTCATAGAACGGTTCATCAAGGCGACTCAGCAGCTCGTCGGTGGTCCAGATATCAGATGCATGGCCAGGTCGCGCCTTTATTTTGATTGCATCCTTCTTCTTGTTGGCGGTAAAAGGCTGTTGCACCAGAAAGCTGTCGTACGCCACAACAGGAGAGTTCCCCAGAGGTATAAACCGTCTTTTGTAGTCCCAGGCGTAGGCGTGAAGCACCGGTTCATTCGAGAACGGCAGACTCGGGTCTTCAAATGTATCCTTCACAAATTTGGTGTATTCAGTCAGCCATACTGAGGCGCAAGGAAGTGGGGCGATGACCATGCCATATGAATCAGGGATCCTGTCGTGTAGCGTCTTTAACAAGCTGTTCTTCTCGCATACACACTGTATCCCAAGAGATGCCGTCAGATTGCAGCGCTGGCCAAGTTCTGCCTGGTCTGTCGACAGATGACAATCAGGCCTCGCTATTAAGTCGTCGTTCGTCAGCTTGGCCAATCTTCGGAGCACAAACAGCATTAGTGTTGTAAATGTTTTCCCCATGCCCATGTCGCTTGCATTATATATTCCCTGCATATCCTCATCCTGATGCAGCCTTCTCCCCAATTCGTAAATGAAGGCACATTGGGCGATAGTTGCACGCTCTGTCATTCCGGCAATCGAACACTGGGTCTCCATATTGAGCTTCGATACATCCAGATTGAATGTCCAAGCCAGAGCAGACATCTTGTCCTCAGGTATCAGATTGGTCTCGCGGAGCTGCCCGATAATGCCATCCTTCTGTTGTATCTCGATTTCCTGGCAGCTTTCGTGGTTGCCCTGGTCGCCACCGGTATCAGATGAAGGATGTTTGAAGCGTGTGCTAACGTAAACAACATCGTCATTGTCGTTGTCATGGGACTGGTTGTGATTCTCCTTATCATTTGTTAGGCCATATCGCCATTTATTAATGTATTCGCCCGAGCTTGTGGGACTGGACTTACTATGGTGACCTCTTTGGCCACAACTGCAGCCATATGAATACTAACGTCACTGCCTTCTCCGATAGAGAGTCTATCGCTCATGCGGGCGTCACTGTCGGCAGTCTTGCTTGGTTGGGAATTCTTCTTTGCCGTGGGTACCAGTCTAGCTTCAAAAAGGGGTGATGTGATATTTAACTGGCCTAGACTCGTTAAGCAGTCTACTTGACACAGGAACGCGGAGAACGAAGCCTCATCCGAGACGTTGAAATCGACACGATCTCCTTTTTTCGTATGCATACTAAAGGTAACGCCGTCGTCGATATCATGTAGGGCTATTCTCGCAACATCTTGAAGCTTCTTGAAGCTGTACTGGGCGTGCCGGGGGAGACGTCTGTCAGTGCCATATGGTGTTTTGAGGGACTCCTCAAAGCGAAAGGTGCCGAGAACGTGTACGATCTTTGCACTATTGTCATCATCGACACCGATGACAAAGCAGAAGCTATCAAGCGCGCAGGCCGACATTCTGAAATGAAAGCAGCAGAAGACTTGGCGTCTTCCTATCGCTTTCGCGAGAGTGCGTCAGTGTGTATGCGTCAGCGTGACTTTGTGCGCTTGGGTTTGTGTGTGCGCGTCATATGATTATGATCATGCAACACCGTGCCCAGAGAGGGTGTATGAAGAGGTTAAGTTGAGAAGATGAAAATACGGAATGCAGCATTACAATTTGCAAAAGGCGGGGTAGGATAAAAGGAAAAGAAAAGGAAAGGAAAGGCCAAGAAGGAAGAGAGCCAGAAAGGTAACAAGGAGAGGGGAAGGCCTACCTTTCTAAGGCAGCAATTCTCTCCCCAGTCGAGGTCCTGGCGGGTGACAGTCACTTCCATGCATAAACCGGGCAGCAGACAATTGCTTTGTTTATTATTCTCCACCTGTCCTGAGGCTCGCTGGCGTTTAGTCTTTGGCGTTCCTCCTTGAGGAAGATTAGGTCACTTGAGGCTTGTTGTTTCCCCTGCTCGATCTTTGCCCCTGGTCTTCACAATGTCCCCCTAATCCTTACTTGAGCCGCGCCGTTTCTCACCTCCGCCTCATACTCATCAACCTACGGTACCAGTTCGTTGCAAAATACCAGGGCACTCTTCATACTTCATCCGTTTGCTCCTCATTTCAGGTCATATCTAAAGCACATCCATAGGCCACCATTAGTCCATCTTCCATACACGTCCAAGTTTATCGACGTCCTCATGACATATTCCTCATCTTGAAGATGATGATTAAAGACAGCACACATCACAACCATTCCTAGATAAGAGACCTCGTCACCCCACCATCCAGTTATTTATCATCCACACACACATAAATCGAACATCGATATGCATGGCACACCATGGCTCCCAACCCAGCAACTGCCTGTCTCTCTGTCTTCCTCCCTACGCCCCTGCTGGTTTTTCCAGTCTAGGTCTCGCCCATTGTACGAGAACCTTTGACTCGCAAAAGGACGTCTTCTTTTAAGACGGTGTTGTCCATTGCGAACCGAAGGCAAGGTGGTGCCAAAAGGTCACTCCGCGTAGTGATATGTCTTCGGGTCCCAACAAGGACCTTCTCGATGTTCTGGATCATTGTTCGAAACCCAACTGGGCCCTTGAAGTGATATGTGTATCGCCGTAGCCCCGCTGCTTCCTGGGGCGCATGTAAAAACTTGCAGCAGTACGTGGTTATGCTGTCATAAATTCCGTGTCGTTTGCGCATAAGTTCGTCGAATTGCTCCCAGCTGTAGTGAAACATGCAAGGCGCGTCATTGCGGAGCGGAACTGATTTTCCCTCTTTCAACTCGACAAGGGCCTCGATCCTCCAAAGGCTGGCCATACAACCGATTATTCCTGACTCTCGGTCATCCATTGTCTGATTCGTCTCGAAGAGGATGGTGTGTATGTCAGTCGAAGTTGGCGGTAGTATCGAGCGTTCTAGTTCAAGTGACAGTCTTGGTCGCCTACGCCGAAGTGAAGTTAACCTCTGTAATCGAATACTTCAGTGCTTGAAACCCCTTACTTGCTGGCGCGATCGCCGCTGTCGCTACTGTCGGCCTCCCGCGCATCGATTCCCCGCTTCCAGGTTGGATCTTCTCCTCTCGGTCGGGCAGCTCTTGGTGATCTGCTGTGTGATTAGCCGTTGAGTGAACAAGCCTTCCAGCAGTCGGTGACGGCCCAACTAACTCCATCGGTGCAACAAATCAGGCACAACCTTGTTCCCCTTCTTGTCTTGTTCTCGTGGTTGCTGCTGTTGCTTCTCCCTTCCCTTTCCTTGTCGGTGCCCTGGATCGTTTGAAAGTGGTTTAGGTATGCGTTCGACGGAGTTGCGGGCTCGGTTGGCCTTTGCTGGTTCTGAACTGGATCTTTTCTTTGCATGGGTAATTACAGCTCGATTGGTGATGCCGTTGTACGGATCCTGATGGTTGTAGGTGGCAGGTTGAGAGTGGTCAGTATCGAGCCTAGGATGGTTGTTGCCTACCGATTGTGGGGTAAAGAGGTGAATTAAGGAAGGGACGAAAGTCGACGGACAATAAGAATCAGAAGAAAACAAAAGAGAAAAAGGGAATAAGGTATCCATTATCGCCGCTGGTCGAATGCCTTACCGTGCTTTCTTCTGTCCCTGCCC
Source organism: Fusarium chlamydosporum (assembly GCA_014898915.1). NCBI lineage: Eukaryota > Fungi > Ascomycota > Sordariomycetes > Hypocreales > Nectriaceae > Fusarium > Fusarium chlamydosporum. The sequence continues at coordinate 129,489 of JAAVUD010000183.1, read as the reverse complement.
TGGGGTCAGGCCGTCTTTTGATAGCCCACCCTGGACAGCAGTCAATGTGGTTAGGGCACACCATCCGTCAGTCATAACGGCCTTAGAGGTTCGTAAAGCCACCAACATCGAAGTAACAGCAGAATAGAAGGAGAACGAATTATCGGTCGCTGACAATACTGTTGTAAATATCACTCTTAGTATCGCAGTCCCTATATTGAGAAGGTAGTGGGCCATTGCGTCGCGTAGTCGGCGTTGCGTTATGACGCGTTGAGCCACGTGAAGGTGCACTTAAGCTCTACCGCATCGACCTAGATTGCCGACCAAGCCCCAGCACTAGCCTGCATGACCTTCACCCCGCTTCTTCCCCACTCCCCACTACCAGATCGAGAGTCGGAGCCATCAGATGTTATTTCGATGTAGCTTCTGACTATATGTTAATCGAAACCTTTTCCAGGTTTTCTTATCCGATTTGGCGCAGAGCAGCAAGGCATATGGGTTCCGGAATGATAACCATATCCTCGACATTCTTTCTAAAGCATCATCTGTTTTATTCGATAAATGCAAGGCTCAGAATGTTGCGATGTCTCGTTGAGCCTCAAACTCAGAACTTGCCTCTCTTACATAGCAATTCAATTCATCCTTCATTTGATCTTTTTGAGTCATCGCACCTATTCCGCACCGTAAAGAACATCTGTTTCTTTGGTTGACTTACCAATTAGGATCACGAACCCTTATATCAACTATTAATGACATAGTACACGAGACCAATTTAATTCAACAGTGACTATTGTGGTCTTCCTACATCTATCTTTTCAGTTGCGCTGAGACTGAAACACAATCTTGCCGCCATTCGTACTGTTCCTGCGTCAATATCGACAGCCGACAGCGAACGGCAGCAACAATTGTAGACTTTGATGGGCTGATTACATCCGTTTCCATCCCCTAGCGTCAAGATATATCCGGTCTATGTCCCTGCTCGAACGCGTCAGAGGCCGTAGCTCGTTCATATCTTCGATGTCAATCCTCGTTCCGCTGTACAAATATTCCGTTGCCTCCATACAGGAGATCTCTGGCTTCCTTGCCCTTCGCAAAAGTAATCCGTCCGGTTCCTGACCCTAGCGTACCACTAGGCCATATCAGCCTTCGCTTCCCTTGGCGGAAGTCATATGCGAGGTTCCGCCGTCGTTCTCGATCGTTAGCGTGATTATACTCTGAGCGTTCATGAAGGGATTACGTTCCCCGGGGACGTTGATAATCCTGGCCTCGCTGGACTCCATCAGTTCCACCTTCACTCCTTAGCCGCGGATGCTCAACCTGACTTTGCCGACGTCAAGAATGAACAAGAGTCAGGTGTCCACTGACGCTATACTTTGCTGGCAGGAAGAGTTTGGTCCAATTTAGATGCGCTGGGCATGCTCAAATCTGTCAAGGTCGATGTGGTTGACTGTAATATGGCAGCGTTTCATTCGCGTGATTCTGGCCTTTTGGATCCTCGTTCTCATGAGGTCTGGAGAGCGTCCGCGAGCTCGACTTCTCCCGTTGATGTAGTCGCTCTCCGTCACGTCTGTGATAGATCGTCAGCATTTGTCCTCATCCACAGGTTGGATCTCCCATGTTCTGCACGCTGCTCGGCGCTGTGCGCTCACCGTTCGTATCGTCATCCCCCTGATTCCTTGTCATCACAGGTACTTTGTGCAGACAGCGACCGGGTGACTTGATGTCGGTGGACTCCTACAGTGGCGTTTATCACGACGCACATTGGCGTTTCTTGTCCACTCCGTTCGTTTCGTCGTTCTCGGTGGAATCGCTCCATCCATCGCTCGCGTTGTCGTCCTCGTTATTCTCATTATTCTCATTGTTTGGCTCGGTCGTGTCAGCCTCTTGATTGTTATCTTGTCTGGCGAAGACGCTCTTTCATGTTTGTAGACATCATCCGCGGTTCCACTCGAGGGCTGGAATGTCTAGGTCAGCCCTGCGAAGTCAGATACACCGGCCCTACTGTTGCCGTTACTGGGACTGTTCATATCGACACGTTACAAGGAGCGGCGAGAACGGTAAATGCTTATCTACTCGTCTTCAAAGACAGGTTAAGCGCCTTCTATGGTAAGACCTTCACGTTGTATTTGTAACTGTGAGAATTTTGAAACTGCCGGAAAGCAGATGAAGAGGTTGGAGATGAGACTTGCAGGAGAAGAAAAGCAAAAGGAGTGAGAACAGAAAAAAAACAGGAAGATATGAAGAACAAGAAGAAGGGAGGTGGACAAGGGTCACGGTGGAGCGATGTGGGCCGTGCGGTAATGCCTCTTTCCATCGGCTCTGCCGCCACAGTGCCACAACATTTCTCGACGACTGTGGGATATTTCAAGGCTCTTCATCTTACTCCTCCCACCGACCTCTCGCATCATGAAGCGTTTCGACTACCTCCTCTCGAATCCATAGAGCCTTTGCATCATTTGGTGTATTTCGTATTTATCTTTCACTCCCCACTCAGTCTTCTTTCTTGACCAGCCTGCCTCTTCTTCCTAACATCTCTTCTTCTTCCGTTGCGGAAAGCCCTTGCTGGCCTATCTTGACAGAGGCACAGGCAAGCGTGGGATCCCTCGTCCTGTGATTCTGAAGAAGATATCGCTCTTCCCGCAGCAACGCGATTTCTCTCTTCCACCTTGTGCTCTCGTACGCATCGATCACTAAGTTTCACCCACTCTCGTCACCCTTTTCCTGACGATTGCTTTGCGTCAATAGATTTACTTCGCTCTATTCTAAGCACCGTGGCAGATTGTCTCTTGCGAGCGCTTTCCAGAACCCCCCTCGCACTCGACGACGCTTTCAAAGCAATTCGAGATGAGTGCCAAGCTATCGCAACGAGAGATCGAACAGATCCCGGATCACATCAAACTTTCCTTCGTCGCAAGCGGCGATATGCACAAGGAGGCGGACTCCAATAATGTCGAACGATGGATGGTGGGCCGCATGCCACGGGGGCACTACATCGATCACGACCTCGACCACTTCCTGCAACGCACAAGCGAGCTGCACTCGACTATCCCTGAAAGGATGAAAGAGCTTCCTTTGGATAGAGAGTCGTTGCTTGTTCTGTACGTTATGAACATCCGCCGTCTGCACCAATGCGATGCGCAATTGACCTCTTCACCACTGACGCACCGCAAGACCCTGAGGAGCTCTCCATCGTCGTCTTCTGTTGGATTCGCAAGTCATGCGTGGACGAAGCCAGCGAGATCGTCAGCAAAATCTTTCCCGTGTACCAGAATTACAAGGACCATGCCTGCATGATGGAATCAGCCCTTGTGGTCATCGAAGAAATGGCCGCTCATCATAAGGGCGGTTCTGTCGAAGACAGCATGAGGGAAACGGCATGAGAGAACGTGGTGACCCGACGTATTGGAAGAGCACTTCGACGATATCGCTCATGCCTCTCGATTCGACGACACCTGTCTCCTTGACCAACCTCCCGCAGTCTCGAGCACACAAGCCTAGTCGATCCGTCTTACTCCACTACCTGCCCAAGGCCTGTCAGCAGCCTTGTGGCAATTCTTTCCATTTTTGGTTTGGTTCTCTGCGTTTCATCATGGCACCTCTTAGTTCGGCAGCTAGCGAGGTAAGCGAGAGAATGAGTTGCCTTTCAATGCCATACCCCGCCCAACAATTCGCTATTGCACGGATAAAGGTGCGGTCTGCCCAGAGTTCAGTTGTTATCCTGCAGGCCAGTCAGCACCCACGGATCAAGGTTCGTGTCATGTCTACCTCTTTGCACTTGCAGAACCTAACATCCGGGAATAGCGGGCGGTTGATCACACAACAACTTGGAATAGGTGCAGGAAGGAGAAGGGTCTGCGAGACGTTAGCTTGATCAATTGACGTTGGCCTTTTTATTCCAGATTAGTATTTGGCAAATCCAACACCTACGCACCTAAGTACCTGCCTTTCCTGCTCCATCGTAACTGCTTGGTTAAACGTGGGACTTGATCATCGATGTATTGCCAGATTCACCTTGTCTAGTCCTGATTTGACTACCCCCTGGATCTAGGTATAAACTCAACTGTACACCCATTTAGTTAGTACCGAATCAGGGTAGATGGCCCCTGTTGATGCATTTACGCTGCCTGCAACCTTGTTTGCTATGCGGCCGAGATTCATGGGCTCTCTTCACTCTGCCCCCAGGTTCGTTTGTCACACATGACGAATCTGTTTGCACCCTGTGCTTGCCTGTTTGTCTGTTTGACTTTCCTTTTCTTCTTTCTAAGATTTCTTATTTCTTCATCTCCCTCTAATCATCCCTTCCCCACATGACCGTACCATTCTTTGTTTACCAACTGGGATCAGGGCGTTCATCTTGAACTTTTACTTAGTTTCGGCCTTTTCAGCTGCACACCAAGCGGCTTCTTCCCCTCAACGTTGCTCCAAACTGGGCGCGGTCCACTTGGCCTACACTCCCTCTTGACCTCGCATGATTATTTTTCCTATGTCTGTCGAGAACTGGTGTGCTGACCTGCCTTGACAGCCAACACAATACCTCCTACACAGGTCTCTCCTCCTCGAAATGATGCCCGTATCAAGGAAGAGAATAACCTGGAGCAAGTGGACAATGAGTTGATCACCCTGGCGGGTAAAGGTCCCCGACCAGAAATTTTCACTTTACAGCCTGCCCAGGAGCGGAATGTCACATGGGAACTGACTCCTCGCAGACGACTCGAGCCGCTGTGTCCTGAACGCTCAGCGTAAAGGAGAGCCTCGACTGCAGCGTCTTCGATCTATCCATGCCAAATTTCAACGTTCTGTGGCTCACACAGAGGCTACCATATCCCGCTTCACTGCTCTCATCTTATCGACTGCTCAATCACATGCGCTACGCGCATGTGATTGTAGCGGCTGAAGGTAAGGTAAAAGTAGAGAAGCTTTTAGGCAAGAATCAGAGATTTATCATGTTAAGAAGTCAAACTTTTTGATGACCGCATTGACGAAGGAGGTCATTCTCACTGGAAGCAGCTCAGGGACAGCTAACATCTCTCTCACTATAGGATTGCCGATCAACGATCTTTAGCAAACGTAAAACGTCAATGAGCACCCGTCTCCAGCTATCCCCTTCTCTCGTGTAAACATCTGACAACGCCCTTTAAGACAGATTGCAACACTATCCACCTATTCTTGCTACCATGCCATTGGGGGTCTGCTTGTGTCGAGAAATGCGATAAGACCTACCGGTTCGCTTGGCCCTTCTAAGCCGCCAGGTCCCACAGTTGGTGCCATACAACTACAAAAGCTGCTTAAACGCATACAAGAAATCCAAAAGCTCGTAGTTGTGCCATATGGCGGCAGAAAGATACTTTGAGATTGCTGTCATCTAGACGAAGGAGCTTGCAGTGATGATGAGCTTAAGCGAGGCATTCCTCTCATGCCAGAAGGTGTAATACACGATACGTGCCCAAGGCGGACTTTTGACGTCTTTGTCTCGTTAACGCCATCAATTCCAAGTTGGATTCTATGTTAAGGATGACAGACATGGGGGTGCCTGCGCGACGTTGACAAACATGAACCCCCGTAATATTGTGAAGCTGTGTTAAAGCGACACAGTCACAACAACAACCCAAAGGCCTTGATCGATCTGGACACCCTTTCACACAATGCCTTCTTCATGGAATTCACCGCCGACACAGTGCTGATGACCTAGAAGCTATAAGCGGGTAAGGTAGCGAATAACTATCTGGCCATGTATTGAGGAATGAACTCGATGTTGGATCAAGGGTCGCGGCATGAGTCTCTTGCTGTGGAAGCAAATCTGTCTGAGTCATTCTTTCAGTCCTGAGTAGTACAAATAGATAAAATTCCTTATTTGAAAATCGTGGTGTCATACAACCCTAGCGACTTCGACGCATCGTCAGCCGTGTTACAAGTACCTCAAAATCCTACACAGTCAACTCCCCGGTACTCGACTAAAATTCTCCTTTCACATCTATTTCACTCCACCATTCGTGCTGTGGCGTATGCTCTCTTGGAAAAAGGTTCAGATTCACCTGCTACGTCCTTACCTTCCTGGTCTCACAGTATTAAGAGCTTCGAGTCGTTCGATGTTTTGAAAGTATCTATGAAAGTGGTGTTGCCAGATCATCTCTATCATCTCGAAAATATATTCTTCAACCAAGATCAAGAAAAAATATTAAGAAACCTGTAATAGGTTATTAATGCCGCGGAGGGCAATCAAATCTGCGTGTACTGTCTAACGGGCATCACATATAGTGTAACTAACATCCACCTGGCACAAGACTTCTTTCGGCGATAGTTTTTGAAACTATAGCGAAATAAACCCTTACTCTAACAGCAAAGCATAAAATAAAATGGTTTGCTTCTAATAGTCAGAATTTACTACCCCATCTATGACTGGCATCCATATATCACTATAGCAGAAACCCAAACCTATCGATGTTCAGCTATATGAGGCTTGGAACGACCCGATCCCGACTCTCTGGAATAGTAATTTGCAAAGGTATCAAGCGGAAGGAAGATGATCAAAATATCCATCTCATACGACTGAGGACTGGCTAGTGTCTGGGCTTTGTCCCTTGACGCACAAGGAAAGGATGCTTGGTTAAATCTGGAAGAAGTTTCATGGGTACCTGGAGGTTTTATAAGGAAACAGCACTTTACCACTACGTGATCAAGTGGCAAACTGCCTATTTGCTAGAAAGTCCTTCTATAATTATGCAGACCAGCTGAATCACAAATACGTAATACGCCAGGGAGGGAGATCCTTAGAGTATTATTGATGCAGTTCAATCCCTCCTATTGCTTGGATCCTATACAGGACAATAATCCTTCCCGAGGTTAATCAGCAGTGTTTGAGTGCATGTGATACTCTTGTACAAGGTGTAAAGTAGGATGCGCTAGTATTGCAAAAAATAAATGGGTATTGCAGTGTATCAATATCCATAACTTGTGTCAGACAATTAGAAACCAGAAGAAGATCTTAATTTATGAGGTTTAGTGAGTGGGTCGATACTTATTTAGACTTAATTTCAACTATGAAAACATTGAATTCTCTTAATACCTTGAGGCTTGTCACTTATACTATGCTTTTGACTTTTTCCTATGTGAGATACTATATTCCTGATCCGTAATGCAATCGAACAGTTAATGCGTTTTCTGATGAAATTGTTGAGTATAATTCATCAATTCCAGCCTTACTCTATCTACCCGGCTAGGCAGCAGACTTTGCTGATGAGACCTTGGGGATTAATGGAGTCTATTGTGGGACGACGGAATCCTTTCAACAAGCCCCAATAATCAGGTGGCTGAGTAATTGCTCTATTTACTCATTTAGGTAATGAGTGTGATTATCTTGTCGGTTCCCCACACTCGCCAGAGTCCGGGGATTCGTGTTCACTTAGTTGTTTCCACTAGCGCTCCTAGTAAAATCCTACCATATTCCTTTAGTGGTGCCTCCTTCTCCAACTGAATCGATCGCATCATCATGCGGTTTCTCTCAGTGGTAGAAGTTGCTCAGTTAGCGATGTGAGACAGACTATAAATTGAAGCATGAAGTCGACAGGATAACAACACAAACACAAAAGCATCTTCCACAAACACAACAATCGCCAATTCCAGCACATCACCCAGCTCCCTTTGCACTTCCTACTAATCTTCATCATGAAACTCCACCACCTTATTTCCATCTTTTTCAGCGCAGCCGCAATGGCAGCACCAAACAACCTTCAACGTCGCAACGACGAGTGCTGGTTCACCGGCCCCGGCCCTGTCGGGACCCCCAATGCTGTCTGCGCCGGCAGCAACGGAAACAAGCACACCGATGTCCTGTGGTGCCCTACTGAAGGTGTCGCCGAGCGCATCTGCGGCAGAGACGATGTAAATCCTCTGGTCCGGGATAGCTGCAAGCGAATTGTTGGCACCGCGTCGTACTGCACTACTGGCGGTACTATCAATAAAAAGTACCCTGGAAACTCTCCATGTTACTGCATCAACGGCAACTTCTGCTGCGATCAGAATGCCGAAGTTCCTGGCGGAGCTCATCCTGTCGATTACTATAAGTCTGAGGGTTGTAACTGCGGAGCGGAGATCTAGTGGATTACGATACAAAAGATTGGAGAAGGGAGTCGTGGGGTTAGTGGTTCAAATGTAGAAGGGCGGTAGATGGTTGATTGATATGGAAATGGATGTTTTTTAGAACTATTCGATTCGTTTTACACAACAGAAAAAGCATATTGGTAACAACCGTGATTACACTACATGTAACCAATTTTAACTAGCAAGGTACCTTCGTATTCACTATGGCAATTTCCCCAAATCTTTATGTATAAGTTAAACTATAAACGTTCCGTAAAGTTCCATCGTGCTTCACAAAATTTGGCATACAGGCCCGCCTATTCAGCGGCGTGGTAGTCACCAAATACTTCCAATAAATACCCGACGCAACCCGCTAAACGCAGCCCTCAACTTCTTTAATATAAGATGGTCTTTTCGTGAACACTCTAAAAATGTAGGCACTGGTCTTACTCTGCCAATATATATGCAGTGATGCTATAGCTGTATGTGCCAGGGGACTATCATCTTCACGATCGCCCGTTGTCTATCTAATCCATAGGGAAAGCGGGATTTACTTCGGGTGCATGATAGAACAGTGGTCGGTTGGATTTCGGACCCATATATGGGTTCACTTGTTGAGTCCTGGCTTTGATCGAAAGTTAAGGGTATATCCCTCACACACGATATCGTTACATCCAGTATGCACCATATTCTGACATGTGGACCTTAATATCAGAGTGTTCAATATCTACCTCGCCATCCCAAGGTCTATATATTGATGACAAGTTTACGATCGGAATGTTATTAGGGTTTGATAAGCTCGATATCATCCGGCATAGTTTAATAGTAGGTAATTGTTCAATTCTTCATAAGTCTTTAAATTCTTTATTTCCCTTCTTTCGCTTAGGAGATTTCAGACCGGTTTCTTCTCGGTATAACGCTTTCCTAAGGACGGTAGAGGAACCCACACCTTATACGCCTCTCTAATTCAGTAAGGTTACCATACTACAATTGAGGAAGCACTTACCCTCTTACAGTCTATACACATAGAATTGAAAAATTAATACGGTCCAATTGTATTAAATACTTCTTCTGCTTTAGGAGCCTAGCATCCAGAACAAATAATAAGATCGATATAGGGATCACTTGTAATAATCGGTCCTATTATTAATACGCCTTTTGCACTAAAAGCGTATTGCATACTGCCTAGATTCTGGCACTTTTGGATCTCCTGTATTAGAGGTAGATTATAATCATATAAGGAACTAGCCATCTTTATTGACTGCTACCGGGATAAGCGCAAAGACTCGTCAGGACGCAAAGATTTATTAGGAAGCGATATGGTTTCTCCCTTGCCTGTATCGACAGTTGGTCCAGTATACTTGGGGGAAGCCTGTAAAGCCAGAAACGAAGGGTATTAAGAAGGCTATACGCGGTAATTAGTCTAAATGCAATTTGGGATGAGGACTCAATGATTGTAAGTTCTATGTTGGATAGGAGTCAGAAGGGCCAGATGGTCCCCGCTTTATCTCCTTCACTTATCTGTATTTAGATAAATAGAATTTGGGCATCTATTTTTATCCCACCTATAGAAGTCTAGGAAATAGGTATTAAGCTAATGTGTAACGTTATGGTAAGCCTGCGGAGCCGAAGCCTAGTAATGTATATACTGTATCTAATGATTGCATTTCATTTGACCGATTTTTGCAGCTATTGCCGTGCCTCTATTCTTAAGCAGTCTCTCATGCACATGTGAGCCAACTTGTTGATGATGGTCCAGTTCACTCGCGGATGATTATTGTGTGAGCAAAAGCTCACAATACTCCACTTGTAGCTTGTAATTTCAAGACTCACCACGGTCGTTATACAAATGACCCTTCCCCCCCCCAGAGAAAAAAACTACATGTTTGTTGGAAAGCCATTTTGTGGCCCTTATTTTTATCCTGAGACGGTTGTCGTGCTGAACGGTCGGCCATGATGCCTTGAAGTGTATATGATACGGTATCTTTCAAGAATGTAACCTTGATATGTCCTATGGGGCCATCGGAGATAGTTCCAGGTCACCGAGTCGAGCGAGAACGAGGAAAGTAAAAACGAAGTCTGACAAATGCCGGACAGATATTGAGATAATTTCGCTGAGAACGGTGTACAGTTATGTCGATGTGATAGTATTGGTCGGCTCAGTCAGCCACCAATCAAACGATTGCGTCGCTTGATAAGCAACGTTAATGGGAGGGGGCAGCGCCACGGGTCCAATTAAGACAATGATTCAAGTATAATATTCCTTTATATCTTTTACACAAGTTGGATTAATGCTATACCGGAATCAGCGCTTCTTTCCAGTGTCGGGATTGTCTTAATCCACAGGATGCGCTCTCGCATCTATATAACTCTTCCTGTCACCCCCATTTGACGCCGAGTTGGTTATGGTTTCTTGCTGAATAGAGGTGTTTAGAGTAACTATCTTTCCATCTACCGCCAGGAGCTTCTCCTTGCCCATAGAACACAAAGTTACATGAGGATCACTCATAATATATCCAGGCTTAGCCCCGCTCGTACCTGATGTAGTATGAAGCAGATTGGCCAGGGGCGAGCTGGTCCAGTGAGCGTCAGCAAAGATCATAAGGGCTAGCCATGGGATTATAGCCATAAGTAGAGATAGACAGCTAAGAGCAAGCTGGAGGCAAGATATGGCCACAATGAGCTTATCCACAGTGACCTGTACAAGCGAGGGATCAACGCTGACGATATATGCTCTAGAAATCAGTAGTGGGTCAATACTTTCTGAGTTTTTCAAGTACCAGGTCAAGGCATCGTTATCAAGCGACTCAGAGCTGATGTTAGATCGACCGTTACCCAGACCGTGAGCAACCAATACAGCCGCAGTATCGACTTGACCAAAGAACCTTGGATCAGCACTCTCTTTGTTGCCCGCGCAGTCGATACGCGTGACCTTTCCACCATAAGCTTCGTTCTGTGAATTTGATCTTTCACAGAACTCAATAGGCTCTAGCTCCTTAAGGACGGTTTCGGATCGAATAAGTGTGATGTTTGTGGTGGTAATGCTGATGAGGGAGTACAAGGTTTCTTCATTGTTTACTACAGTGTAGTAACCCCAGTTTCCTTGTATCACAGATTTATTGCCATTGTCGATTGTGTTTGCGCCAAAGTGATAGCTCATACCCCGATGTTGAGCATTCATCATGCTATCAACGATCTTGTCCAAGACCGGAGTACTTCTTTCCGTCGTGTTAGGCATCCATATACGTTGCACGAGATCCGTGACCTCTCTGTTGTCGAAAGGAACTCCGGGGGTTGCCAGCATAGTGGCTTTGAAGGTAGATTCAATGAAAGTATGGCGTTTTCTACCCTTGGTTACGGTGAAAACCTGCTTCATAAGAGCAGAGCCTGCGCCTGTACCGAATGAGAACCAGATATTGTCCTCTCTATTCGGCACGATATACCTGGAGTCAAAGTCCTTATCTGATTTGTCGTCCCAATGAACCTCTGGCTTTCCAGCGACCACAGCGACAAAGTCTAGTGCAAACACGTTGCTGAATGTACTGTTCCAAACGACTGATCCATCGTCGTATGCAAAGTTGATAGTGTAGTTCTGGCCATCAAGAGTTTGTTTTGATGGAAACATGAAGTTACTATCAGCAGAAACCGAAAAGCCCTCGTTGTCAAGCCAAATTCGTGCTCCAGTAAAGTTCAGGGGTTGTTGTGGTGACACAATTTCTGGCGCCGCATGACTGGTAGAAACTTGGCCAGTCAAGGTGTAGTTGAATTCAGGTTGAAAAAGCTCAGAGCCAATAATTTGTGGAAGTTGACGTTCGATACTATCGAGCTGAGTCGAATTTAGTGAGAGCTGAATGACATATGGTGAATTCTGGTTTCTCTGATCTTGGTAGCCGGCGACCGTCGCATTTGAAGCCTTAAAGATATAGCCTGGAGCATCTAATGCCCAGAGAAGTGTGCCATAGAGTGACAAGACGATATTGAGAAGACTAAAAAGCAACACAACTAGTCCTGCACGCGATGCACGACGGGATGAAATGTAGAGTGTACGTTGGATGTAATCCTCTGTAAACATCAGGTATGAGGTAAACTGATTCGACCGGGCCGCAATCAGTGAGAAGAGCTTATAGACAAAAATGCCCATGAGCCATTCTGCGCACTTGAAGACGATAGACTTGATGGCATTGTGATAGAACGGGATAGAGGACTTGATAAATGATGAGGTTGTTTCAATCATTTTGACTCAGTTGTTACACGTGTTTGTTGGCCAGCGGAGAAAGTAATAAGGAGACAATTTAGGGGATTATATAAACTACTTATTGGTAGCCCTACTTTCCGACAGCAGTAGTTTCTGCTCCTATCTTTATACAAGCTGACGACTGCATCCGAGGAAATGTCTCGACGCAACTGAACGGACCAAACTTTCCCACAATTGATGGGTAACCGGTGTGGCGCTGACAGTTGCTGTATACGGTCAGTAGTAGTTTCAGCTGAGGGTTGGAAACCGATGGTGTATACCAGGGCATGGTCAGGGGACCACTAAGGCTCGACAGTTGATTCGCTCAGCTTTTGATGGGCTGAAGGGTCATGCCGCGTATAACATTTATGCGTAAAAATACAAACAGAATGACGTTTACTGCTTGATTCTATGTAGCTAGAGAGAATAACTCAACAAGATAGAACGAAGTACTAGTAATATAGAGGGTTATATCTATTCAAATGAGCAATACCGGATGCTGCACAGGCGGCTTATAAGGTAACTATTCGGCCCGTTGCTGGCTTCCAAGCCTCTTCCCAGCATCAATAACAGCCAAAATGAAAACTACTGTCCAATAGCAACGATTACCATAACGCGTGGGAGCTAGTCAGCCTATAACTCTCAGTATTACCAGTCGTTGGGACCAGATTCTCAAGATTTAGGGGGAAGAGAAAACAACATCAATCCGTTACAGCTCTCGGATGCAAGCCATTTAGAAGGCATAAAAATGGCTTGCTTAACTGGTTACAGCTACAACAGCACTTGTAAAAGCATAAGCAAGACAGTTTTCTACACATACTACTTCATGCATCGAGACTTGATGTCAGGCAGCTGACAAACTAGCGGATGTATGATTCCACCAGTCTGTAAGAGACAGTCGCGATAAACGAACGGAGGCAGCTGGTCAACTTAAGATGGCTCGATGCGGGCGTGGTAAACATGTCAGCGTATAACTGAGACATTAAGTTGCCAGCCTGCACTTTTCAGCCTGCCATAAGTTCTACTGAACGCCTAATGACTCTGTCCTTGTATCAGTATGCCGTCAGCTGCCTGCCATCAAACCCAAAATAGTTGGTCTGTGCTGACGGGCTTTTATGGTTAACACTAGGTTAAATAAGCAACTACTTCCCCGATAATATACGGAAATTAACTGCTTTAACTGGGTATATCACGCTTAAAGACGCAATCTATTAGACCCTACTATATCAGTACACAGCTATTCCAAGCGGCTATGTTATGGGACAAAATTTCCAATCTTACCCATTCGTCCACATATCAGTTTAAAATCAGCTCAATTCAAGGAAGTTATCCCGAGTGGCTTGCATAGTATTAGCGCCACAATGCCTTTTCTGCAATTTATACAGTTATGGCCGGAACATTTAGTCCTAAAGTCCCTAGGTTAATACTCCAATTCTGTCCTTTGTGATGCCGGTTTGCCGAGCCTTATACTCATTTTTAGCAAAGATCCATGGTCGAGATTCAAGATCATAGCGTAGTGCGGCTGAAGATATGCATCCCGTGGTAGTTGATGAATTTTGAATGATACTTGGCATTTACGCTTTCTATTGCAGAAACACCAGCTTAAAATATAAAACCTGTGCCATACCACAAGAAAGTTCTAAATCACTCTACTGCACTAAATACTTATTATTTGATGAAAACACAGTTAATTACACCCCATAGTACCTATTATGTCCTTTATCATTGATTTACTTAAGCTTTTTATATGTCCTATTTCTCAATCAGATGAACCCGAAACTGTAACAGAGTAAGCCTAATCTCACACATTCTAATTACTCAAGACCTCGCTAATTTAGTAATCCCCTTAGCCCTTCGCCTTCCTGTTACGATACCAACACTACGGGGCCTGATTACACTGCCCAGGCTCCATCTTACGAGCCACAGTCATCCTCCTACAGCGCCCAACCTTTGTCTGAAAATACTGCACAACCCGACTCTTACAATATGTCGGCAAGCGGGGAAGAAGCTATGCAGAACCACAACATTACCAACCAAGCCTGGCAGACAGCATATGACAACGCACAGGAATATGTGTCAGATGGAACTTATACACAAGAAACAGTATATGGGAATGGTGTTACCACTGGGGGTGCAGCAAGCTACTTATGATGTTGAACTAGCCTTGTGCTGCTGACAATCCGCCTGGCAGCTGACCCCGTCTAATATGGCTTTATCGACTGTATGTTGACATTTTGTGGAACTAGGTTGAGCTTGTTGAGTACATGGCGTAACTCAATACCTTGGTGTAGGAAGTCGGACACAATGTGATAGAAAGCAGGAGCAATAGAAAATGATTTACATTGAATCTATTGAAAATTCACACATAGTACTACTCTTCCAAGCGATCTATTAAACTTATTATTAGTTCTCCAAGCCACGAAGCACACGATCTACTAGAATGCTATAAGGTAGTGAATGTGCAACGCGTACTGCCCCTATCCAGACTCGTCCCTTCTCTCACCCACCAAAGACATCGCCAGCTTTATCATTCACTGGATTGACGTATTCCTTCACAAGTCTCAACTCCTGTTATTCCAACAACAAAAAAAAATGGTGTGCCACAAGACTAGGCCACTCACATCTCCTGTATTTATATGAGTCGAATTGTACTGGTGTCCCATGATAATAATTGTTTCCTGGTCAAAATCCTTTTGCTATTATGACTTTATCCAGACACAAAGATAGAGTCACCTTCGGATGAATCATTGATATTTCCAGTTAAATTCTTGTGATGCCCGTCGGTAGCTCGGATATCACTCTAACTATACTCTACAAATCACTTATCACTGCTGTTTTGACCAACTGGTGAGCGCTTCAGGAGCATATCATGTCAATCGTTGAATTCAGCGGGCTATAAACGTAGAAGATCCGGGGCCTTTAAGGTAAATTCTGTCTGCCTGTATATAGTTGGCAGCTTGCCGTTCCATCCAACCACCAACAGTAGCTGATGTTGGGCTCGATGAGGCGAAGGTATAATCGGTTCTCAAATGTGGCAAGAGGTCTCGGGTTGACTAAGATCTGGAAGCTGCAAGCCATCGAATCTCGATGAGCGCTGCCGGACCACGGGATTTGTAACGTATGTACCATCATAAGATAGCCGCGAAGTGTTTCAACAGCAGAGAGACTAGTCAAGAGTGCCATGTCCCAAGGAGTCGCCTATGCCTGACACTTTTGTCGAAGAAGTGTAGTCTCAGATGAAGGTTTGAATGAATCTGTTGTGCTTCCCACCAGTCGCGTCGACTTCAAAAACTATTGGGCATGAAGAGTAGGTCGGTTCCTAGCTCGCTTCAAGGTCCATCAGCTTGTATATTTACCAAGTTCTCCTTTATAGGTAGATAGCTCCCCTAATGGAGGCCTTGAGTGTGACAGAAGTCTCGTTCTGTTGGGAGCGTAATTGCAAGAAAGAAAATCGAAGATACCTATTGTGATGACGGACAATCAGCTCTTGTTGTTATTGGTTACCTATGCTGTGTGCACATCGATAAAGGGCAGTTTTTCTGCGATCGGGATGGTACGATCTGCTGTGTTTGCAGCGTTGAAATTAAATTTCTGAAATGAAACCGTGAACTGTTTTGCCCGTGCACAGTATTTGTTCAGGCACTGGGTTACGGACCTTTGACAGAATCTCAGGAAGCATTGAAGGATAAGAGATATACGTGAATGGCCATCGAGTCAGTCACGGTGGCGGTAGAAAGCACCTGAGCTAGAGAGAATGCAGTCATGTTGCGGAAGGAACTTGACGACAGACCCATTAATGGTCGAGTTCACTGACCACCATGACCACCATATATCACATCCGATCACGTGATTGATAAGAGGAGGAACTGCCAACCACCGTATACATGAACCATGGCCCCATCTCGCATCAGAGTCAATCTGCTCTCGACACCGAGACACGAACCGCTCATGCCAAGTTAGTACTACGGTTACGATGATACCCCAATGAGTAGATACGATTGACCGCACTAGACGGCAAGAGCCCGAACGAAGGGGTCGCTTCGCGTGCTAAGAAGCCCAGGCGGGAAACCTATTCCTGATGTCCAAGTGCCTCGTATATAACAGATCTTGTCTCCTGACGTCGATACTCTCCAGCAGGGCCAGCTAGCTCCGACCTTGTCCAGTCGCTGGCTTTCATTATGGTAAATGTTAGCCCGTATCATTTGAGCCGTTAGCCTTGAACTGCGTGGTCGAGAATATGGCACTAGCGCAAGAGTCATTCATCTCGCCATGATGTTTGGCAGTGCAAAATGGGCAGAAACCTGGATCATGTGTATCATACAACACGTACAGCCGCTGACGCAGTTGCGTATATGCTGGACCGTAGACTGTATAACCATGTCGAAGCATCCCTCCATTTTGCTACCTATATCTGGCACAAAGAGACCTATCCATGACCTTATGTGCAAACGACTTCCTGTAATCTTTCAAAAAGGAGCCAACAGTCGTAATAATCAAATTGGATCCCGCTCGCTTCATCGGTAAAGAGATCAAACCCCTTCTTCCCCATTAGACTGAGGCTCTTCCACTGCGACATGTTCCATGAGAGTTGAAAATAAACCTCTGATCCTCTCTTGTGACGCGCCTTTGGGTCCCATGGTCAACATATCTACCATCGCCTTCCAATACACCATTAGGCAATCGGCTCTTTCCTTAATCCTCTCCCATCTGTCTACTAGCCAATATTTCGTGTTGTAGTGAGCCAGCCCCTTGTCTAGGGTCAGCTGAATACGTTCCTCCTTGATCGTCTTGCATTTCAGGCTCTTCATCCCATCTCGACAGGCTTGTTCTCTCTCGCGAGATTGACCAAGTACATACTTAACTGATTCTGTCTCCGGGCTAAGCGTTGTCAAGCTGGCATTAAAGTTACGTTTGGCCATGAGAACGTCAACAAGTCTATCCTCGCCTTCATGGGACTTTGCCTGATGCAATGATAATAACGTCTCTGGTGCAGCTTTTGAAGCTATCCTGTCGCGATCGATCTCCGTTTCAAGCTTCCTGATCGTTCGGATAGCCTCTTGAAACTGCTTGTCGGCCTCGACAAAGTAAGCTTCAGCGTTGGCAGCTGTGGTACTAGCCGGCGTGGGATCAGAGGCAGGGGAGTCCTTCGATCCAAACACCACGATGGGCAGGGGAGTAGACTGATGGTCTGAGATTGTAATAGCCTGTTGTCATCAGCGCGTTAGCATGGACTATGATGAGAAGCAAGGAGACTCATATCAAACGTCTCCCAGTTCAATGTACGCATTTTACGCTCAGTGCGCAAGTCAATAATCGCGTGCCCATTGTTGTTCGGCGTTCCGGCGTTCGTCTCCTCATGGCTATTCAGGGTGGCATCGTCTGAGCCATGTCCTTTACTCAGGTAAACGTTGTCTTCGCTGTCAAGGTTTAAAGCTCGAGGGATCTTGGATGCACCAGGGCGGTTTTCAATAGAGGTCTGCCTTTTTCGAGTAGGTTGGACGGAGGGAATCGGTCCCGCTACCAGTTCAGCGCTGGCATTTTGGCTGCCGTTGCAGCTTGGTTTGCAGGAGGAAGACATTTAGTAAGCGGTGGTGGCGTCTAAAGTGATGTAAGTAAGCGATTTGACCAAGACTTGGTTGGAAAAATCCGTACGATGGGCGATGATCGTGTCAAGGTTTGCTGTTGACCGTTCAAGAACCTCAATCTTGATATTCTATGGCATCTAGTGATATCACATGCAATATTGGTACAGTTCCGTGCGACAGCTGGCGTAGGCGGGCTGCTGAAGGACGGATTGCTGCTTGACGCAGTAGGCGCGATCGCATCAGTTGTTAGAAGGAAGCCGCGGTATCGCGACTTTTGTGTCAGGGTTTGTATTTGGCAAGAGAAAATGTTTTCCCGGAATGGAGACGAAGTCCAGAGGAAGTTATGGATAGTGAGTAGTCACTTGCGTCCACTGTTGAAATGTTTCGTTGTATCAACTGACTGGCAGTGCCACGCACTGCTTACTGAACAGCTAGTATAGGAAGAGAGAACATCAGGTAGCATAGTGCAACAGGGACCTCATTGCCTTGCCTTTACTGTTAAAATGTTTCGTTAAGTCCTGGCGTACTTTGCTTGGCTGTGTTGGATTTCTACAAGAAGTTCTATAACAACATAGTCAATGATGGTCCGTCATAAATCTTGTCGAGAGGGGGTCTAAGATTTCTGTGAGTACTTATTCTACGGTCATGCAGCGACTGGAATAAATTCAAATCGCACAGGCCATCCTATTCTACCTCAACAATAACCTGGTCATCGCGTATTACACCAACACAAGGGGGCCAGAGACAAGCCCATCTGATGCTCAACATTTCCATATATCGAAAATTTATTGACGATACCAGGAAAATCGTACATAGGCATGTCTTGGAAAACAGGACAATTCCAGGCCGCTCTGCTCCCTGGAATCTAGGGATTGATTCTAGTACCTCACTTTGTCCGGATCAAGTTCCTCTATTCCAATCCGCATAATAAAACAACGTCTTGGGCCGAGAAACGTCTGTTGGTATGCAAGTAGTATATCGTCTTGTCATCTTCTGCGAGATCAAAAGTTGAGAGGCGTACCAAATAAACATAGTGGTCTTTTCGGTATCGGTACGGCTGGGTCGTCAAAGAGACTAGTTTTGCAAGCTCATGAGATAGAAAATGTGCCTGTTAATTCTGATCACGTTTATATTCTTTATTGACTCTTGCTGACTATGAAGGGGCAAGTGGGAGCCCCCAAGCAACGTCGGTTCACCTAGTTGAAAGCGACCCCATCGGGTGGGCGGCCCGCGAAGTATGTTAGCTTAATCAACAAGTCGACCTACGTGCCAAATCAGATATATTCTCATGTTCCTCGACAATGGCTGAGGAGGCAGACACAATTAACCGCCACAGCGTTCATTCGCTCTGGCTCCGAAGCTGGCCATCATGATGCTCCATAAAGATGTATCGGACCGTCAGTAAATCGATTACCTATCCCTTAATTGCACATGACCATGCATCTTGGTTGAACAGACATTGCAGAATTCACAGCAACGGACTTCTCAGATTTGATCTATTTGCGTTGACGTTTGTGAGAAGAGGATCATAGGGTATTTCTCACGAAACCTGCCACGTATTTGGATAACCTCCGTCACTGGTCAGCCCAATATGGATTTCAACTCATATATCTTACCGCGGATCTATTTCGACTAGATGGTGTCACAGTCACAATATGAGGAAATGACATCCTTCAAAGGCGTGTCTCGTGACCAAATATCAGATTATACTTTCGGCGATGCCATCTTCGGAACGGCAGAGGTTAAGGGCTAGGTTAAGCGCTACTATTAGCTTGTGATCATGCCAAATGCTTGTCGTTAGTTATTGACTGTACTCTATTAGATTGATGGTTCTACCTACTGCCTTTAGAGAGCAGGCAATAAGTATGACGAAAGCATTGTGCGCTTTGCACAGGGATGTCGAGTAAAGTTGCGTTGTATCATACATTGTAATGACTACAATGTCATACAACCTGATTTAGGCATGAAAGAGCAGAGGGTTAAGTGAGAGTTGTCCCAGAGACTTTGAGTAGTAACTAAAGCCTCCAGAATAGGTCTGATCTTTCCGAATATGTCTCGACCAGTCATTCAAACATCACAGTGGCTCCAAATATGGTACGCATTGTGTAATATCGAGCTACCCTGCCTATATCTAGCCAAAATACAGACCCTTGGTGACCTTTGTATGATTCTAATTTCCAGTCGTAGAAAGGACCTTGTTCTGACAAGGAGCCTAGCTCTAACTGCATACAGGAAAGACCCTTCATGTGATACCCTAGTTACAATGCTAAATCCTAACGTTATCCCTACAATCTAGCATTCTCAGAACTCTAAAGATTCCCACCCTGTCAGAATATCTTATCAGTGGTGTTGCAAAGACCCATTACAATTACATGAAGCCGCTGTCACAGTCCCACCCTTATCCAAAGAGTCATTACGAATTTCTCCTTGTAGTTTCTCTGGGTATACGATGTTCCAGAATGAGATTGAAAAGGATGGTCTGACACTAGATCTGCATCCGTTTGAAGTTTATGAGCCAACTAGTTCAGCTCGCCTGACTTTCGCGTTCTTCCTCCAGGTGCCGAAGGTGATGCTCGGTCGAAGCCAGAGGCATATGCAGTGCCGACTAGTTCAAGTATGACACGCTCGGAAAATGTGAAGTATAACTGGTATGGCACCTTGGCGTAGTAAATATCGGGGAGCTTGACGTCCTGCATACTGCGCGTCGGCTGCTCCAAGCACTTGAGGACCTGGGACGAGATGTCTGCCTTGGATACGTAGGCGTAGGTTCTTTCCAAATCACCCTGAACAAAGGGGCATTCCGAATCATGTTTAACAAGTAAATGTGCCTACAAGCTTCACAGTGTCGAGGGAGCTGTCAACCTGGTAGAAGCTGATATTCAAAAGGTTCAGATGCTTCGAAGTCCACCATAGAGGGCGAACGGCAAAGCGAGGATTCTCGGCACTCAAGACATGTAGAGACTTGACGGTAGGTGCACCGTCGTGGGGCTTGGTATAGGTTGGTAGTAACATCAGACGACGGTTTGGTGCGAAGATGAATGAGTGGCTTGTTTATTGTTAGTTGGTTAAGACAAAGTGGAGAGAGATGGTTACTGGAACCCTAAGGGATTTGTGGCCGGTGGTCCGCGAGAAGCATGAGGACAGGATGACCAGAGCAAAAATCAGAACCAATGCTGCCTTGCACTTACGGATAGCTTTTGTAAGATAAAATATGCCAACTTCGTCTTAATGAGCAATGGCGTATTGTGTGCTAAAGCGATGCAGTGGCGCTTTTACGCCACTGCTCAGGAGCGGAAAACAACGGGGTTCAGAACATATGCCCTAATTACCTCTATGTTCGTCAGTGGACAAAGCAAAAACAGCCAGAGATGCATGTGCACTCTAATCTATTCCTCTGCACAGGTTAATAGTTCTGTGACCTAACACATCTCTGTACCCTTACATGCAGACTCTTCTATTCCTTTGACTACCTTCTATGAGCTTCCTTTTCCGCTGGATGCCGTTCATTCTCTTCCCTCTATCCTCCACAGACATGCCTATGCATTAAACTCCATCTAAATAGAGTGTCCCAATTCGATATCAATGTCAGTTACAGTAAAGGGCGAAATCGGTTGTCCGTACGTCCACTCTCTCCAGCTTCCAACGTACGGATCTTGACTCGGGTATGTATCTAGTAGTGACCAGTAGACACTGTCCTCAATGTATAGCATCTTTGCGGCGAAGCCGTAATTTGCCATACGCAATAATAACATGACCTCACGTAAGCAAGCCGTAAGTTGCCTCATGGCGCTAGAGAGACTTTGCGTAGTGGTGCTGTATCTCGGTAAAGAACAGCAGCATAGTGTTTATGGCCTATAAAAGTGACAAAATGATGGATAGCATGGTATCGCTGCACGAACAAACAAATGTGTTCCCCAGGATAAATACCATATATATAACGAAGAGTTTCTAGCTACTTAGAGCAAGCCCTTAAGAAAATCAGCTAAGTAAACCATTCAAGACTTTATAATAGTACTGAAGTGTTTGTTCGGATACCAATCGACTGGGATGATTTGGAGACATTATTTCCCTCTTCCTTGCGATTACATATTCTAGCAGTTCTACTGCTTCTGCGATCTGCCCATTGGCTTTATATGCTCTTGCAAGCTCGTGCTGTGATGCCAGTCGTGACGGGTGATTCTCCGCTAATGTTGTCCCTTCAACTGTAACCACATATTATAGTAGTTCTGTAGCTTCTGCTATATATCTATCTGTATGCAAGCATCGGCCAACCCAATAACCTAAATTACGTAATTCTTCGCTTTAGTCATCCTTAGAGGAACTCAGGAGTTTGATGGCATGAGGCAGATACTGTCGCCAAAGATCTCTGTTTTTCCAGTCGTCCGCCGGGAATACCGCATTAAGACGCACTACCGTTCCCTCTCTTTGTTTCTTCCAGGAATCGTTCTCTATAATCCATGACCTTATTGTGAGATGCACTAAACTATACATGTCAAATACCTCACTGGATTCCCGTCTATAGAGAAGCCCATACCCATATAATATGCCAATCGCTCGAATTAAATGTTGCCGAGATTTGCCTTCGGGCAGTATTAACTGAGGCACCGCCTTTAGTTCAATAAAAGCTAGAAACATTAAGATACGTGACGCGAGCTCGTCAGCTTTGTGGATCTAGTTAAATGAGATAAACTAGGTGGTCGCCACGGGATTTTGAGACTGCTTATATCTTATGTCGTCTTGGAACTTGGCGCTTAATAATTCTATCCTGTTACAATCTGTATTCTTAACGAGTTGTAGATACTCTATAAGCGGTAGTTGATTTTCATTCATATATGCAGTTGCTTGGGTGATGGCCAGTGGAAGGTATGTCAGTAGCGCCAGAAGACGGTCTATAGCTAGCTTATTATTTAAGGAGATTTCTGGGATCAATGCGTCCTTTAGGAAGCTTCTCGCTTCATCTCGGCTTATTATGGGTACTGGGAAAATGTTTCGCCCGGCGATTAAGCATGCTAGTTTTTGGTATCGAGTCGTAAATACGATCCGCCCTTTGTTGTTTTAGGGAAGCAATCGATAAAGGCCTTCCTCCATGCCCGCTAAGCCTATGACAGTTTGTGCGTTATCAGCATTATCAACCACAAGAAGCCATTTGCCTGCATGTCTTAAGCTTAAGTACTGGCGGACTAACTTAATGGCATTGTCGCTATCGGCTGTCGGAAGGCCGTAAGCCTCTATTATCTGGATACATGCCTGTTCAAAGCTGGCACGGCTTAACGCTGGTACCTAAAAGACCGAATAGTCTTGCTTTTTCTCCTTAATCCAGTAGGCGAGCTGTAGAGCAATCTGTGTTTTACTAATACCCCCAAGGCCAACGAGAGCAGCCTTTAAGCTTCCTTCCTCAAAAAGTAGACGTTGTAGTTTCTCAAGAATATCATCGCGACCCACAAAGCTGACATTTTTCAAAAACGGCACCAGAAAAACAGGTTGTATTTGATGCTCGTCGATAGCACACACAGTTTTGCTCTGGTAGAGAGAACCTTGGGTAAGTGAAGGTACCCAAAAGCTGAGGAAAGCCTTGGCACAGGCCGCCGCCGTAGCCGCAGCATATCGCTGCCAAGTCTTGCTTTTATGACTGTCGGCGTAATCGCAAGCACCTTTAACCACGATGCATGGGAAGCTATCCTAAACCCCAGTGCCCTCTATCTCGTATGTAATGATGCCTTCTTGTGCAGCGATTCGATCACGATCTTTGCCAGACTTTATAATTGAGTTTCTAGAGGCCATTAAACCGAAGTGGACAGTAGGTATAGTACGGACACTAGCAGTCTTTAAGCGGCTTTATAACATAAGCTTACCGTTACATCCGAGCTGCTTGCATGACTTCTGGTCTTTAGTATGGAGGTAGGATGTTTCGAACAGTCTGTCTTTTATAACACCAGGATATTTAGCACGAAGCTCTAGCTCTTGGCGAAGAATATTAAGGTATTCTGCTATTTTGGCGCTTAACTGTCGTTAATGCCGAAGTGATTTGAGTTTTGCTAAGACTCCTTGTATTTCCTGATTGGGCCTGCCTAATGAGTCTAATAGCATGTCCTTGCGGGCAAAACGGTCAGGCAGTTGTCGTCTAAAGTCGTACTGAATGATACCGTCACTGATGATGACATCTCTAAGCACTATTTCGTCTTTATTGGGTTTAAAAGGAATAACGCTATAAACGCCAACTAAAAGGGTAAGTTTAATGTATGGAAAGCTTTTCCCGCAGTTGGAGGCTATGGTAGCTGCATTAGCTATACCTATCCCTGGCATATATGAGAGGATAACGTTGTGGCGGCCGATTACTCCTATAGAGTAGGCGTTAGGGTCGCCTGGCTCTTTATTGAAAGGCGGACCCTCATCATCCCAGTAACGGTCGAACAAAGCTTTGATAGCATTAGCCTCGAGAGGTAACGCGCAGATGATGGCTAACTCGAAGCTATGACGGTCCTTCGGGCGAGATGGTTGGGGCGCTAGGGTTGACATAATAAGACCACCGTTCAGTCTGCCGATGAAATTGGACAAATCACAAGACCATTGTCAGGAGAGCGATCCGGTTGAACGAAATACTTCAAGAGAACGTATGTCGTGTCAGCACGAAAAGGTAGTGATATCTGCGATCGATAACAGGATTGTATGGCCTGAGGACGTGAAATACAGTAGTGAGAAATCGAAAACTGAGACTTGAATGAGACTCTGCAATGTCGCGTGCTGGTAACAGACAGATTAGGACGGGAAAAGAGATCCTAGGCACTCGACAATGAGCGGGGAAATGGTCAAAGCCCAGCCCCGCAAGGCACATTTCCTTCACTCGTGATCGTGAATTATCCTTGTCGACTGCGGGTTCAAAACCAATCATGCGGCTCTAGACCCCTGCAAAAGCTGCCGCTTACTTCCAAGGCGGATGCGCCAGAATAACCAAAAAAAAATAATGCAGACAGTCCTAGGGTAAGTAAAGGTTTAGAAGCTCATCGCGTGTGTTTCTGCTGGGTCTTTACGTGTTTAGGATAGACTTAACAGCAAGGACAAGCATGAAGTTTTCTGAATCGCTTATCTACATATAATATAATATATGATCAGATAAGAGCTTTTTTTATGATTCTCATTATACAATACATCTCCACATAATGCCGCATCAGGTAAAAGTTCAGTGCAAAATTACGAAGCATTTTAGGTCTTCGTTAAAATCCACAGTCAAACTAGCACACGGCCCGCTCTTAGCGTCATTTAACGATAATCCTAGATCACTAGATGGGGTTATAACTAAAACGTGGTATGCAAGCACGATAGAGTTATATTCCTTAGGTCTTCTAGAGATGCTGGGATGCAATCTGATCTAGGGGAAGATAGATGTTACAATCCGTTCATGGACCTATTACATATGCTACTAGACTGGAAGCAGGCTTGTTATCGGCATCATCGCAAGGGTCGACCGGCATTTTGGTTTCATGATGGGCTTTGGTATCGGAGTTATTTGTGAGGTCGATGAACGAAGGCGACAATATGGCAGGGGACTTGTGACGAGATTTCTTGCTGGAAGGGTTGCCAGAACTCCCGCTATCATCGCGTCGTTTGCTTCTACAAACCTCAACTGGGGGTGTTTGTCTCGGACGCCCGCCATAATCTTTACGAGGTATTATTGGTGAGACAACGGAAATCTCTGTGAGCTTATCAGCTTCAACGTATGGCACTTGATTCCTAGAATGCTGGACATTGCCTTTCTTGGCGTGAATAGACTCATTTTGCGGACAAGGTTCAGGCTTGTTGGGGTAGTAAAGTACGGTTGTGTGTTCAATCGGTCCCGGAGAGCTCGTAGACATGCTCATATCTATTTGAGAATTTGTGATGAGGAAGAGATAGTCGGACATGTTT
The DNA here is from genome assembly GCA_014898915.1 of Fusarium chlamydosporum. Taxonomy (NCBI): domain Eukaryota; kingdom Fungi; phylum Ascomycota; class Sordariomycetes; order Hypocreales; family Nectriaceae; genus Fusarium; species Fusarium chlamydosporum. Next base: position 103,713 of record JAAVUD010000183.1, on the reverse strand, counting down.
GACATAATTTGGGCGCGACAGCAGATTGTTCGTGAGTCATAAAGCATATGATGAAGGGGAATGAGAATTAATAATATGGAGGCAAAATCGCTACAAATTGAAGGAATTGATCTCAGAAGGTCGAAATGGTAAACTCGGGAAGTAGAGGTCGTAGGTGGTGCGGAAGGAAGCTGATGGACCGACAAGCTATGGTGATACGAAATGGCCGCATCTGTTCCTACGAGTAGAACAATCTGAATACACAGCTCGTATACAGGATCACGGTTGGTTCATCTGTGGTGTCACAGCGGCTGTTAAGCTTGTGCATAATGTGACGAGATTGAGAAAAGCCAAGTGATTACAGCGAGCACATCCCGTTGAGTGAGGCAACCCATGGCCCATATGTTTCTGCAACTGCCCAATGTCTCATAATTGGCAGCATCCACAAAACTACATAAATCACTCTGTTGTTCGGGAACTTTCGCATGCCATTGAGATCCTTGTGCTTGTATTTTACACGGTACAGAAATATGGTAAACTAATGGTGCAACTAGACCGGTTTCAAGATCACCTGGTCACATACAACCCCTAGACCTGGACGCTCATGCCTAACATGCCACAACTGTATTTCGATTCTCAACCTACCGCGATTCCTACCTTTCGCGAAAACTATAAAGCGTTGTAATACAGCACCGAGCGCATCTGTCACAGATTTCTTTATCCACAGCCTTGGTGTTTTCCTACTAATAGGGTGATTTCTTTCGTCCCTGAAGTTATTTAGGAACGGGAACTCCCCCGGAACACTCTGGCCACACCTGCTACAACTCAAGTCTAATTAGTCCCGCGTAATATTATCCAAATGGCAAAGATGTTAATCTCATCCATCAGTATTCTACGAGCTTGATACGGTTTGGACTAAGTCAAGAAGCAGGTTTCTGTTTCCTGGCTTCCGTTAAGGCTTTTCTTCTCAAGTACCTCCAAGATTACTTGAATATGAATGCGCTCGACTCCGTTCGAACCCCATTTATCCTCACCTTGTTATCATTGATATGCTACCTTCAGCTCATTAACACGGTCCTCTGAGACTTTACTCGGACACGATGCGGCTCTCAGCATACTAGAACACGTCCATGGTTACCATGGAAGGCACGATCATTCGCTCAGGTGCACACTTTCCGTTCATCTATGACTCTTCATAAAGATATCAGATGCTACTCAGTTATAATAACTGGTCGGCGAACGCAGGTAGCGAAACAGAATCTTCGTCTGTACTTCCTCATACGTAGCGGACAATACCCTATTCTCATCTCGAAAGACTCGAGATTAAATTACCTCAAGGTTTTGTAACGTCAATTCGACTTCGCTCACATCGACAGAAACCACATGATATATACCCATGGCGTGAAAAAGACAGGGACAAGATCTTCATTAGTAGCATTTAGTCGCCCTCATCGCGACGACCTGTTCCCGGTCACTGGGGTCTGAGGCCATTCACGACTAAAGCAAGATATTACCACCAATCTACGAGCGACGACCCAATGTCTGGTAACGGAACACTATCTTGCTAGACCATCGGAACTATGCTGCTTGCCCCTGTGTTGGGTATTGGGTGTGAAGACACGGACAGTATAGTTGGCAACACATTGTTTCAAAACCCTCCAACTATTGTAAATTCAACATTCTGGCCAGCTTGGCGAATGAGCATCACGCATGAAGCGTGCAGGCCCATTAACGTCAGGGTCTGAGGAGAGGTGAAGAGTTCGTTCGAGAACTTAGGAATGTGGAAGTAAATGGTAAAGGCTTACTCGGGGGTAGATAATTGTGCTCGTTCGTGAGCGAAGAGTGATACGACCTAATAAAAATCACGCGAACATTGTCACTGATTCTCGAGGTCAATGAAAATTTTCACATGTAATGCTCAATTCTTACTAGGAATTTATCTTTACAAATCCCCCGAATAGCTCCTGCCTTCTGTGCCGATCTGCAGCACTCTCAGCGTGACGCAGTCACCATGACCTTTGACAGCCGTTATCGGCCAAAAGGTCCTTCCAGTTTATCGAGGTGCGAATTCATGATGGTCAATTTGATGCAGAAAGCAGTAAATACACAGATTCCTATGACGCATGTTAAGCAATTCAACATGACGTTTAGAGTAGTCTCGGATAGGGTAATATATTCTTACCTTAGTTGTAGACAATCCTTGGTACTTTTAGTTCCCGTCATCTTCGCTGGCTACCCCTTCCATCTTCTTGTAGAATCTTAGGACTTCCGCCGGCTCAAGTTGGGTGATACCCCAGTCTTCCATGGTGCCTTCCTGGGAGGTTCTCCTTTTCCCCTCTGCAAGTACAATTTGTGTTCTATAGGTCCCAGCGGTATTTTTCATAAACTCGATACGAAATGTCAATTTCGATGTTGATAGTCATTCGCCATGGCCATGGGTCCATTTGCCGACGACCCAGTCAGTCACTTGGAAGTTGCTTTCATTCGCAGCTTCCAGGTAAACTTTCAACTCGTCTTTGACTTGACGGGCAGTCAACTTAGAGCGAGACTTGGTCATCTTGAGGGGCAATGAGAGCTTGTAGATTGGTGACAGTGATATGTATCGGCGACTGTGTGAGTATGGCTGTCTTGATGTATTTCTAGAAATCGACCGACCCTATAGAGATTGGATTTGAATCGTTGTTATGCCCCATTTTGCAGTGAATCAGCGTCTCTCCTATTATTGTGATTCACTCTTTTGACCTATTGTGAAAGCATCGCAGCCACAATGCCCGGAATGTTACAAAGGAAAATAGCAAACTCAGAGAGAGAGCTGTTTGCCCGAAGCCAAGCCGTGTAACAAACTCAGCTTACGGCTATCGTCTTACAAGGTGATGAATATAATCAGCTATAGTATACTATGTGTATTTAGTGTTTTCTAGCATTTCTAGCATCATGACTCCGATGCTTTCACATTTACCTTTGATGAAGCTTTTCACCTATAGAGGCCACCAAAGCTTATGGATATAATAGAGCCGCAACGTAAGATGTCTTGAACAGATAAAATTATCTGCCCATCTGCTTCCTTCGTGGGCTTCGTGTTTCAAGCAACCCAACAGTATTTCAGACAATCCGCTTGTTCACTGTCTACAAGTTACGGGGACCGTGCACAGATAACAGTAAAACAGATATCCAGGCTCCAAACAAAGCGTCTCCTAACGTGTGTTTTACTTCCTGTGTAGCTCTCGTAATGCCTCAAAACCAGTTACTGGTGCAATACGGGAGTGGGCTGAACCCTGAAATCTATGCAAAAGCTCCGTGTTTCTATGCAATCACGTCTTTTTCTGAACACGTACACCACCAACTGAGCCAGGGAATCAACCGCATACTGCCTCTGCATCAAGATGCACGATGAGGCCTGACAAAATACGTAGAACAGATTTGGGAACAGGAGAGGGTTGAGGCTACGGTTTCTGCTACCCTATTTCTTTGTGTGCGGACTATTATGTGGCACGTTTGGCTACGACAGAATTAGATAGGGCCATTATTGAGAGGTTATTCACGTTGAGAGAAACATAGCAGAGAGCATGTTGACTGTGCACAAAGGGTGAGGGTACAAACTTGAGTAGACGGACGTCAGCTGCTCACAATCGACGGGTGTAACACTTCGCCTCCCTTTGTACTCCCCAGTGGATAAACATACTTGACTTTAGAGCCGCCTCCACTTCGCCAGCCAACTCGAACCTTCCCCAAAAAGCTTAGTTTTTCTTTCGCCTTACCACAACAAAAAGAACCCCAACACACCATAAAAGTTCGCCATCGACATTTTGATACCGTCATCGAATGCCGCGATAACCCGTACCATCAAGATGGAGGGCAGAAAGGATTTCGGTAAGTATTGCTCGCCCATTTCCATCGGTTTACTTACCAAGATACCACCACTTCCAGACACAAAATACTCACTGGACCTTTCTTCGTCACCTTTCTGAGATTGCGTCTGATAGGTGCAAAATGGCAGAGCAACTCATGGAAGCGACGGAAGAGATAACATCTCCAACCGTTGATCTGCCAGTATTCATACCTGGCATTATTATCCAGGGACACCTATGGCATCTCATCATCACAACACCACAACAGAAAAAGACAATACCTATTGGGGATACACAAAGCACAAAGGGAATTTATCAGATCGTGTGTGTACTACACCTTTTACGGCAATGGGCCAAAGAAACATATTGGCCGCTGGTACGGGACATGGTTACAGCTGGAAGGCCTGGACCAATCTCAAAGAAGGATTGTTTGCCATAAGATAAATACAGATTTACTATGCAACACGAAACTCTGAAACGTAGAAACGTACTATCTGTCTGTAGGTGATTGGTGTGATCCGTTGACTTGATGCTTTCGCTACCCTTGGTTAATGAGCCGAGCTGTGTGGATATGAACCGGTTGCAGCGGAGCATGAGAGGACAACACGTCCTGAGAGCATCATCGACCGAACCACCTTCGTCGAAAATCAGACCAATGTGCCGCCCATCACAAGACCTTTCCTTCTCCTTACTGCCTTCCTTGACGTTACTTACTAAATACAGTGCCATGACAGATAGCTTTGTCTCTCTGGTACCGACATGAATATTTTAGCTTCTATGTAAGCTCTAGGGTAATGCATGGACTTGCTGTGTTCAGAGCTTTATCTCTTGTCCCTTGATGAGTGCAAAATCCCAGAGTCGAGGAATACTGCTTTTTAACGGTGTAGCCCTACCAGGCCGAATAAATTAGTGAAGGCTGTTGCGATAATGTGTCCCCAATACAGTTACTTCTGATGCTCCCCAGAGGCCTCAGTGCCGTTAGCATGGCTGGGAAATAGACAAATAACACGATGGCAATGATAGCGGCGCCGATTACAAAGACAAGCGGGAGAATAACAAGTTCAAGAGAGATGAATTGTCCGGCTCCGACCTGCATGGTGATCATGAAGAGGATGGGAGAAACCCCTCCACCCGACAATCCCATGGTCGCCTCGGGTCCACCAACCTCTAGCCTCAGCGACATCAACATCGATCTCATTTCGTCATTGTCATCGCAGCTCCTATCTCCCGATCATGATCCCTATCGTTAGACCTGTCATCCGTAATGTATCTGGCGATGGCTGTAATGACGGCTTGCGGCTCCACCGGCATGCCAAGGTGGTTCCTAACTGATGGGATTGTCCGATCAACTTGATCGGCCAGGGTACGTGTTGGCTGGGGAAGATTTGCCTTATTTGGCCCGAACCAAGACAATACTGGACTGGTGATGCATCATGGGCATTCGTTTATATGTTTGTTGCTCGAGGTTCCATTGCCACCAAGGTTGTTGGGCTCGTCGAGGAGATATAGCTGACAGCCGGTACAGAAAGACCCTTGAATAGATCTCAGTCATTAGGATCTCTGCCGCTCGGGTTAGGCTGGGCAGGTTCACGTTCAGCTTGCACCCCTAGAACCGAGACCTCGGCTTGATGTAGGCGAAGGGAGGATGGAAAGGATGCGGCATGCAAAGACTAGCTCTCTGGAAATTGGCGTAGTTCGAAGAATGCAACCTTACACCTTGAGCGAATAAGGCGACAATGACCAAAATGCATTGCCTCCCACAATAGCCTATAAAGCCTCTGTAGGCCTTCAAGTTACAGAAGGTTATTACATCGGGAATGTCAGCAGATAATCTCCTGTTCCTAAGACACAGCGCCAAGATACCCCTCACCATTGGACCCTTGTCGCTAGAACTTCTATTGGTTGCTTAACCGATTTGTTCAACCTGTCAGTCAGCTTGGAGGGATGTTTCAGGCAGCAGCCTCATTAAATGTCGCGTGTTGCGATAAATGCCTCGATTCTACCTTTTAACCTTCGACTTACCTTTCCTTAATATACAACTAACGCCCTGCGTGACGCATTTTATCCTGTTTGGTAACGGCGAAGATGGATAGCACGGATGTATGCCCGGATGGCGACGCTCGAACAGAAAAAGAGCTAATCGTCAAGCTCATAGTCGCCCACTTCACAGCAGTCGTCGCCTTTTGCAATTTCCAATCTCTACGGAATGAAAGACTAGACTCAATCGAACCTATTCTATTCCTCCTGTCGCCTATCATGGTGGTGACACAAACAGCCCTTGGCCTCATCGTCATCCACGCATCCTTCCTCTTGAACGTCTGGCAATCACCCAGATCCTTCTCCGACCATGCCGCAACCTATGCGCGACGGTGGAACACACTTTTCGGAAAGCATGCGCTGTCAGAATACTCACAGATTGATGTCATGCCCACCGGTTCATTGTCGTATAACAAAGTCGGTGCGGGATCTCGACCTAGAAGAGCTTGGGTTAGATTCGGAAGAGCTATTGCTCTTTTTGCTACCCTTTTTCAATTCGCGGCTACTATCTTCCTCTATAAACGACGGAAGAGCTTACACGGCTGGGATAGTCTCACCATCGTTGATCATCGCACCTTTGAACTAGCCGTCGGCGGCGCTGCTGTCTCGGCCATGTCTCTGGCTCTACTTCTCAAACTTCCCGGTTTCGGTCAAGCACCCAAAACCGAATACATCCCAGATATGGACCCAGAATCAACCGTCATATTCTGTCGAGGTGACTCACGTCGTTGTCCAAGTTGGTATCAGATCATTTACTTCAGCGATCTTGGCTCAACAACGTCAGCCTTGACATGGTTTATATGCGTCGCATCATCCACATACAAAGGCCGATCTCTAGGTCTCGAGTTCCTTAACAATGCATATATGGAAATCTTCGAGGGTGCCAGCGAAATACTTTCGCTTAATGTGTCCCCTCCAGCATTTTACTGCCTTATAGGAGTATTCTCCGCTTCATTACTTGCAATATCAAAACTCTATATAAACGCTGATAGACTACCTAAGAGTCTTTGGGTTGTACTACCATTCGGCATTCTCGGGTTCTTCATGTTTATCGTTCTCTTCTACATGTGGCTCCTGATGTTCGGTCCGATATTAGTAGCTTCGTTTCCTGCAATGTTGAGTGGTCCGGCCTGTATTCTGACCATGAAAGGATATGAGACACGTGCGCTATTCTCACAGCCACCTTTTGGGCCATCAACGAATGCGACTGATTGTCTACTACTTTGGAAAGACCCAGTAGCTGAATATATGTGGTCACTAATGTAGTCGAGCCGAGAGGAAGATTGGTATATCGACACATTAGAGAATATCCTTTTGCTAAGGAGTGTGACGGGACTATCAAAAATAACTAAATATATTTCATCCTGGCCTTGATACGAACAAAAGACTTCGGATAGAATGAAGTGAATTGTGACCTGAGTTAAAGCTAAATGGTAGAAAGATGTTGGGTTATGTGGCCGCCCGAAAGCCTTCAAATTGTCCAAGGGGATTTATTGCTTAGTAAGCCGTAGCTGGAGTGCTATTTTTAGTGTTACTATGGTTAAGCCGAGGCTAAGTTACCGCCAGGGTGGTTTCTCGGCGCTTAGCTATCTTTGTAAACCAGGCGACAGCCAAGACACGGCTAAGACGACTTCTACCTAACGACTATATACAGTGATGCTCTGGTGACAATTTTTGTTTTCAGTTACCGCAAATCTGAGACTCTCATACTAAAGAATCTAATTATAGAACGAGAGCAACGAGTTAGCTTACCACTATGTATATAGGAGCTCGCCTATAGAAATTTCAGTGGTCAGTTGATGCTTTGTTACGGTTTGGTAAAAATCCTTGCGTTGAAAAACCCAAACCTTTGGCCTTTGATCCATTTGTCCCTTTTTCGTGACCCTTGTCTCATTCGAACGGTGCCAAAAACAAAGAATAGCCCCACTTCCCTTTCATGACAATCCATAATCGATGTCTCTGCCAAGTTGTTATCGATAAACAAATGATCGGTAAGATCACTAATCTCGATTAGGCGCACGGGAGGAGAAGCGCGTCACGCTAGAATGCCCTGGTTTTACCCGTTTCTAGCCTTCTCCATGGAACTTCGCGAGATGGTTCAGATGAAAGGCCTTTCTTGCTTGCGACAATAACTCGGAGCTCTTACTTGGACGATAGAGATACTTTCGACAGCCCCTGTAGCGTTCCTGATTGGCTTGGGTCACGTGTACGATGCATGTTGGGAGGTCTGAACCTCATGATCCTCGCACAATGGTCAGGCCGCTGTTGCCATCGTCAATGAAGCCGAGTGCGAATGTCGCGATCAAATCCAACGGCGGAAGCGCTCGGCGTCGCGTCTAGCATCATCGCTGTGGTCGACCTGTCGGCCAGAGTTTTTTCCTTATGTTTGCAATTCTCTCGAGCGGTGAAGAACGCCAAGGACGATGTCGAAAAGTTACGCGAGATCGCCACTTTTCAGAGTAACGCCAAAGGGCTCCAGACTCTAGTCGAAGGGCCCCATGGAGAAGGATTAGAAGTGTCGCAAGATTTGATTTCTGCGGTACAAGATGGTCGCTCGAGGCTCGAACAACTGAAGAAACAGCTCTAACCCCCAACTGGTCGAAAGAGGATCAGCCGTTTCGGTATACAAGCTCTCCGATGGCCATTCGAGAGTAATTAGGTTGAGAGAACCATCAGGAACCTTGAACGTTGCAGAGGCACTATTTCGTTGGCGTTGAATATTGATCAGACGTAAGCAACTCAATATAGGAAAGAGCAACTGAGCTGATGCTGCCCGATCTAGCACAATCCTTCAAAACGTCGATGACCGAATAATACTAAACCCATTATCAATCGCTCAAGGTGCCTCTTTCGACTCTTGAACGGAAGAACACAACCCGATTTGCCTGCCCGACACCCGTGAAGCGCCTCTCCCGCTGGATCGACGGCCCCATGTCGAAGACGATATTCTGGCTGAACGGTATGGCGGGAACAGGAAAGTCGACTGTCTTGCGAACTATAGCCCTGCTACGATCCAAGCAGGGTAATCTCGGTGCAAGCTTCTTCTTTAAGAGAGGCGAGATTAATCGAGGGAGCCTGGCCAAATTCGTGTCTACATTGGCCTATCGACTGGCTTGGAACACGCCAGGGGTTGTGCCGTTTATTAGGAGTGCAGTTGTCTCTGACCTAACGATTGCCGACAAAGCCGTTCGGGAGCAGTTCGAAAAGCTTATTCGAGAACCACTGTTAAAAACTACGGTAACTTTGTTGCTCCGACTGTCGGTCGTTATTGTTATTGATGCGCTTAATGAGTGTGAGAAGGTTGCGGACATCAGGCTTCTTCTCGAACTTTTCTCTGGCCTAAGCTTCTCAGATCCTCTTTATGTCTGAGTGCTTATCACCAGTAGACCCGAACTTCCCGTACGTCTGGGCTTTTCTGCTATTGGCAATAGCCATCGAGACTTGACACTGCACAAAATTCCATAACCTATTATTGCGCATGATATATTCGTATTCTTTCGTCATGAGCTTGCCAATATCTGCAACTGCTTTGATTAAGAGGCAGTAGAAGAGCTGAAGTTTCCAGTGGACTGGCTTAGAGAAGACACCCTTGAGAAGCTTATAAGTGCAGTGATGCCTCTTTTTATCGTCGCTGCGATTATCTGCCGATCATTTGACGACTTGTATCTCGGCAGTCCTGATGAGCTCCTATATGGTGTGCTTAATGTGGCGAGGACCGGTCAAGGCTTAAAGCTTGACCTGACATATTCACCAGTTCTGAAGCAATAAGTGATTGGTGGAATAGGACGTGAGAGATTAGATATTATCGAGAGTTTTTGACTTATTGCTGGCACTATAGTTACTCTGGCTGATTCATTGTTAATACGCGCTCTTACGTTACTTTTCGATATTTATATCAGTAAGGTAATGAATGGGTTAAGGTACTGCATTTGGTTTTGGATATTCCGGACACTTTCGATGCACCGGTACGACTACTCTATTTATTGTTTTGAGACTATCTTATGGACCTGAAGGAAAGAGAGTTAGTCGATTTCTAAGTAGACAAAAGACATACCCACCAAACTTTACTGAAACACTGCTTATGTGTCATACGCACTAGTCTGGGTAAGAATATATGCGCCTTGTTATTTCTAGGTATGCGGCGATTTGCAGTAAGCCTTCAGCAACTAGAGAAAAGCATGCTTTTACAGCTCCAGTATGCTTCTGAAGTATAAGTGACATCCTGGTACTAGTGATCCGTAGTTTCTTGCGGGAAACAGCAGGGGCGTCTCCTGAGCTTTGCGTACGCTTGCGCTTGAGGGTCAATGTCGAGGCGGGCAGGAATCCTCTGGAACCAATGGGCGCTCTTGTTTAGTGTGGTCTCTAAAGTAAATAATCGAGAGGCAATGATGAGTCTCTCCGGGTCTTCCGCTACTGAAGTGTGTCTTCGTCGTTAAGTTGGTATGTCCACTACTGAAGTACTAAGCAAAGATAGCGTCAAGAAATGTTTGTCCTTATCCTCGTCTCTTCTCTTCTCTTACCCAATCACCTTCAACACCACCGCGAAAACCGTAGAATTTCTTGAACAACCAAGTCGTTAGTTTGCTTGACGGCAACATGTTGATTGTAGGAGTTGTCAAAGAGGCTTACATAAGTCTCATTTTGAACTAACCCAAAGTCAGGGCAAGAAGTTTGCTGCGCTTCGGCCAAGCCCTGACATATTCTATAAAGATGATGACGAGGTCACCGCTGAGTCCCTTATCCTTGTCCTTGTCCCACAACGTGGGCTCGCTCTTCAGATTCTCAACGAAGCACAAGGATTTACTATCACGCCATATTTTGACTTGGCCTCGCGCCTCGCTTAACAGTGTTCAAGATGTTCTAGATCAATTTAAGATGATTTGCTACACTGTTTTGAGAATATTGACATCTAATTCTACCTGGTGCATAATCATCGGCCTCTACCAGTCGTTTCCTAACTCGGTGAATGATATTGCCATGACAAGGAAATCTTTACCAACTAGCGATGGTTGCTAGATAAATCGCATGTGAAGCTTTGAGCCTCAGGCCATGAGGTCTATTGAATAGGTTATGAGTGTGGCCTTTTCTGCCAGCCTCTTCTTGTCCTCTTTAGCGCATGATACATCCTGAGTGTATTGTATACACCAATCGATTACCTTGGCTGAAAGATCAACCACGGCGCCAACGCTGGGCGCGATGCCGGACTCGATGCCATTGAAAACGAAATCGATAGTGAGCTGGAAGTTAGTAAATGGCAGCAACTGTGGCCTGACTATTCTACGGTGTTAGCGAGGCTCGTTAACCCAACATGCATACAACATATGCTTAAAGCACGGGGCCATATCGGCAATACAGTAGATCGAGAAGAGGGCGAATGTCTCAGGTAAGCTGGCGTTAAAACAAGTATAGCGAAAACCGGATTAAAAAAGCACCGCTTATGTTATCCCAACCTACTGAATAAGCGGCAATATAAGCAGCACCATAAGCGGCAAAATTAATCCATGGTATAAGTACATCTATGTCCTATAGCGGCACTTGCACCTTCTAGATGCCGCAGTATTGGGTAATGATGACTTGGTCATGCAACTGACTTCGGGCCGCTTACTATTTAGAGGGCTAGTATCAATTGTCTCTATACAGTATGGCATGGTTGATATCTAATTATACATATTAATACACTTCCTATAAAACTGTCGTACATTGGTAATTATATCTAACGAGTGAACTAGATACTTGAATTCTAGTCATCGTAACTTCAACTCTGCATAATACTTCTCCACACCTCTCAAGAACATATCCCGATTTAACTTATTAATGATGGTTTCTCTGCGGGACATCGGACTATTCCTCCTCGCCGCTCCTGTAGCTATTGCAGTCCCAGTAGCCTCTGAGGACCCCTCTAAGGCACATGATACTTCAAAGGCCCCGTCAGCCTCGGCTATCGCCTTACCTATCTCTAAAGCCGTTTCCCCTGCCCCAGCAGCAAGTTGCCAGAAAAACCTTCGTTTCACCACGTTCGCCATATACACAGACACCAGTTGCCGAGACCCCATTTTCGACCCCTGGACTATTACTTGGAACCCCTGTCTCGATCATCAACAGACTCCGTCACTGTCTAACGGTGTTACCTTTCGCAGCATTAAGTGGACTGGTGGAAGCAATGCGCAAGAGTTTCTTGCTTGCCAAGCTGGGATGCCGTGTTTTGGTGGTGAGGTTATCGGCGTTACCCAGAACAATCTTTGTAACACCACCCCTAATGGGAACCATTTTGACAAGCTAGCTGTTGTTCCATAGAGGGCGACGTGAGCACCAATGTAGGTAGAAGATCAAACATCAGTATCAGGGACATTCAAGGGGGTCATGTTAGGTTCTGTTTTACTCGTTCACATTTTCAACAAGTAGAGTTTATCGGAGATCAGGCTTCAACAGTCTGGATTAGTTTGTGCAATAACAAGGGTTTATAGTTATTTGAAGTTTGTTTGCAAGTATTCCTTATTGTACCCTGAACTTTGCGGTTACTGATAAGCCGCGGTAATAAACACCTGGCTTCCTGAGGAGTCTACCAATGACATCCAATAGGTATAATATGAGCACTTAGGTGAGCTGTCACTAGACAACTATACCCAGCGTGCGAGATTCGATGATTACATATTCCCGCATATATCCTTTCTGTGCAAGCACATCTCGAATTCGATGACACAATAATGAAAGGCTTTCTGATCCCAGACACAATCAAAATGTATCTGGCAACACGTAATCTCGGGATGCCAGCCACCTAGCCAATAACAAACACGATGGAGATTTGGTTGGATACGCTATTTGGAGATTCCTCTTAGCAGACAGCAGGTAGACAGATTTCCCTCTCAATTATACCGCCATGTCACGCCTTTCAACTCAAAGCAACCCCCCTGTTTATCAGTTAATACCAAGCTACGTACGAGTTCGTTTGAACTTGATATAAAGACCAGCTGTCAATGACCATGCATCTAACGACTGTCTCGGTCAACGATCCGTCATTCGGGTCTTAAGTGAGGCTCGACTAGTTGAATGACTGATGAGTGGTAATAAAGCAATTATGGACATTTGGTATTTGCCCGAGGCCAAGTCTTAAGTCTTTTCCAGCATCCTCAAGCAAGGGGCCGGAAGTGATGTGACCTACCAGTTCCTCACTCGTATCAGTTACCATTTATTCCAGTTCACGAGCCTCAAATTTTCCATATCAGACGGAGCTTTCTACTTTCTAACATACGTTAATGCGTAGTACATTATGTGGGACCTTTTCTTGATAATCTAGGGAACACCTAGGAAGGGTAGCAAACCCGACACCTCAAATCAGCTGTCCAAGGTTCGTGTGAGCCTCAAACTGGAACTTGTGCTCAAGTGGGACCAGAAACTTGTGGGCACGTTGCCATATGGAGACTAGCAGAAGACAGGTCATTCGAGCTTTTGATTGGACTCTCTCTCAGAAGCTGAAGGTCCAGTTAGTCCCTGTACCGAAGCACATATCTTCAACCGCTCGTGGCAAACGTCTCGCGGGTACATCAGATCCCGCTGCAGTAACGGCTCAGAAAAGCAAAAGCAGACACGATCAGTCGTCAGATCTAACTATGAAGCATCACAGCACAAAAGGCTGTTACAGAGTATTGCACCGACATACACGTGTGATGGTCTAACTTTTGCAATCCCGAATCTAACTAGCGACCACTTACCGACTGAGCGTGCCTATCGATATGCATGCGCAATCACCAGCTGAGCAACAACCAAAGCATCCTGCTCTATCGTCTCTGCCTGGAATAAAGAAGGGGTGAATTTACGCGCTATTTCCGATACATCAGACTCTCCTATCGGACGGAGGATAGAGCTCATTAAGCGCTATTGCCAGGTAAGCATCTTGGCAGATTTGCTTAGTCGGCATAACCAGAAACACCTGAAAATGGAAATGGAAAATGTAAAGGTTGGCAGAACAAAACTTACTCCAGATGAAAAGACGGCGTTTTGCACCAACACTGGCTGGAAGAGAGCCAATCTGGAGTACCACGCGGCTAATGGTAAGCGCTGGCTGGAGCTCTGCGAACATATGGATGGAATTCTGCCTTCTTCGTCGTTTCTGTCCTCGTGTCTGTTGAAGTCGTTCAAAATACACATCAGTGCCAAAGATCCGCTTAACATAGACGAGGTGGTGGACTTGGAAAGGCTGTTGAATACAGAGGTTGCGAAGATGTTGTTCTGCGCCGGTAAATCATTCTAATATGCTGTAGAAGCGTCGCGGGATATTTCCTTCAAGTGGAGCGGTGAAGACGTAGATTGAGATTTATTGGAAGAACGAGAAGTGATGAAATATCTTGAGGTTGTAGAATGCTAAGGCCAGATGGCCAGGCTTGGGGTGGGCTTACGGTGGTCGGTTTTAGCCATGCTTGGGGTATGTGTTCGGGGCAGTTTCACTTTCGCGGAGCATACGTTTGTGTGCGTGTAACCCAACCTAAGATTCTTCTATGGCCTGGTTGCTGAATCGATTGTCTAATACACCTGTTGTCTGTATATGGTGATAGCCCATAACTAAGAATGTTCACTTCCAGGCTGTCATTGATTATTGAGTAGACATCATCAACAATGTCGGAGTCTCGGTGGCTCGCCATGTACCGTCTTGACAATAGCATTAATACTTCTCCTGCCGTGAGGCACTAAGAAGCGACATAGACATGTTGCGTGGAGTATCAGGCTATGCTGCGGCAAACAAAGGCGAGGACATGGTCGGTAAAATTGAATTTGCCTGTAAATTGAGCAGGGTTTGGTCGCGGATAGGCCGAGATGGGTTACGTAGAAGATCCAAACATGCAGCTTTGTAAGGGGGAGGAAACTAGTATCCTTTGGGACTCAAACGATCAATATCATGGTTATCTATTTTCTTTTTTATGTCGACAAAGCAGAAGGAGTCTGCGGATGAAAACATGATGGCACCGATACAAAACTCTATCTAAACATCTCGACACCATCACACGACGCCTCTGTGTAGTGTTTAGATACTTGTCAAGTCTATCCATGCTAAGGCCAGGTAGTGTGGGTGGATGAGGGAGTATTTATTTTATTATCCGTTGTGTGAACTTTTCTACTGTCAACGTCTTTCCGCTGGTCCCGACGGATATAAACCTAGACGATATATGGCTTTCTGTGGTTGGCACGCTTGCTCACTGGAATATTGGCGAGCAGCCCTAAATGTAGGCGCAGTCAGAGCCGTAGCAATATTGGGTGGAAGCTCAAGGGACAATCTCGCACCTAGGGTCAGTATTTGATATCAGAAGTCAGCAAGATCCCCACAGTAGTAGCTATACTTTGGTCAAGAGTACAGCTCTGCATCGCTCCGATCTCGAATCTGATACTGTGGTTGGTGAGACTATCCTTCGACTCATATTGGACTGTTGTGTCTGACAGCGGCTGCAACCCATTAGCACTATAGCTGGATGTTGTGTTGATTGTGGCGAAGATGACAGATGGTGGCTGAGCATAGGCAGAGACTGCGGGGAATGGATGTTTTGCGGTGTCAGTGAAGACTCGCTGTTAGGAGCTCTGAGAGATATCCCAGATACTGAGTTTGACCGGTAAATGTGATTCAGCACGGTAAGTAAATGAGCTGAAGTTGCAATTCAGCCGTTGCTGGTGCTTAGGCTTAACGAGTGACAAAGGTCAGAGCCTTTGATTCATCGGCATGCGGTCTATATGCTGGCGTTTGTCTTGGGGCTTGACTATAACTTCAGAGCATTACGGAGGACGAGCTCTGAAGGTGGGTCGTACGACGGAAGGAAGTGTGCGATGGTTGTTTAGATCCCAAAAGCCTCCTTCACCAAGCTCCAGGTCTTCCACTGCTTGCTGAAAAGCGGAGGTAGAGTCAGTCCCAGCACCAGGATCAATAGTCGATGTCCGCATAAAGTAAACCTGCACGACCAATCTGGTGCCTTGTGATGTCGGGTAAGCTTCTCGGACGTTTGTAAAGATATCAGCGTATGCGTGTGATGGCGGTTATGACAGAATTGATCTCGGGGAAACATTGGTCACTACGACTGATGGGAAGGCTCAGTGATACCAACCCAAATCATGCATTATGCTTGCACTTTGAGCCAGACTTTATTCCGTTAATTATTAAGGTTACGAGCCCGTATATGATATTAATTCTCTTAGGTTCGGGACGACAAGATGGCAGATCCGTTGACAGTTGTTGCCAGTGGCAAAATTATTTAACATCGTTAAACATTGCCAGCGTTGTCATTGTAGTAATCCCCAACTTGACTCTACTTTGTACTGTTTTGTTTTCAATCTTTGAATGAGCATCTAACGTCTCTCCTCCCCCTCTTCCCCTACTCAAGCTTTCCGTTATCATATCGTCCCAGGTCTCCATGTTCACATCATCAACTATGCACAATGGAGCGCCACCAAGAAATAAAAGAAAACTACAGAGCGAATGGAAAAGAATGTGGAATTTGCGGCAACAGCATAATTGGAGGCCCGGCACACCTCGCAAGACACGTTGCAACTCATACAGGAACGTCCTCTGCACATGTTGTCGATGACCAAGCGACATGGAGTGCCAGTACAGCCGATACATTGCGGTTGAGGAGTACTACCGACGCTCCCTCCCCAGCCAACTTGGAGCTCATTAGGAACATGGTCCTCTCCGTTCCAGCCAAGGTCCGTCATGAAGGAGGGCGATTCAAGAAAGGTCCATTGGGCGGAGAAGTGGTACAAGGATATCCTGATGTATTCTTGTCCAGTGGACGAATTAAGAAAGAGTATGTATGGATGAAGCGGGATACCAATCCTCTCTTTTAGTCGAAGAAGCGGATGGATTCTCCAAGTAGCCGGAAAACTCGAAACAGCAAACTTCGCATTCCTCCTCCACATCAAAATGTTCGATGGAAATCTAACGAGTCACTTGATGAGCATGATGGGTTCACCTTCACGCCCCTCACGACCAATCTCTGGACACCCGGGAAGTTTCCTTACTGGAAGAAGCCAGCTGGCTGGTTTGGTCAGTGGCCTTGGGATCCCACAGCCATTCAGCAAGGTTTTAAACAGTGCGACCTTTGCGCAGAGCCTTTATGCGATTGTATCACCACTCGGCTATGTACTGCAATCCCTGCAATTGTCGACGCTGGCGCAATGGGACAAGGTGTAGAAGCCACTGTCGCGTACAAAGTTGGGGACAATTTAGGCGAGTTGATTGGCGAGATTGTTCCACTAGACGACGATCGAGATGATGGATGGTCAGCTCAAGTGAAACGCTTTGACTTGAGAGGCAGCCCTGCCGTGTGTAAAATCAACACTCGCCGCATGGGCAACTGGGGTAGGAAGGTGAACCATTCTTGCGAGCCGAACGTTCAGCTAGTCTGTAGACCAGTCTCGGGTAAGTGGCGTATCATTTTTGAAGTGACGCACCCCATAGAATCTGGTCAAGCTGTTCTTATTCACTATGGCGACGACTACTTCAAGGATGGGGGAATAAAGTGCTTGTGTGGAACTGCTAGCTGTTTGGAGAATGATGGCTATGAGGAGTCCGGGGTGGAATGATCCAATTCAGGTTGTGAGCATGGATGATAAATCACCATTCCACTTCATCATGCAGAATGGTAATTTGGTGCCAAACCATAAGTACTGAAAATGTTTATCGTCTTACTATAAAATCGTTCAACTCGGGTGTGAGAATTGTCGTGTGTATGCAACGTTTTGGATCAATTATCGCCTACCCTATCCCGCTGTGTATTCTCTACGACTCCATCAATTGCAACAACGACTTGCACGTCGTATCGATAAGGCCTGAAACTTGGCAAAGTATCGCCCTGATCAGTCTAACCCCAAGACGGCGGCGGCCCCGCTTTAACCCAGGGTTAGTTTGCATATTTATGCACGTAGTGGGTGAATACATCTATCTGGTACTTGGCCAGATTTGGAAATTTGACATGTCTCGGCTGGCGTTAGTACAGACTGGCAGAATCAACTGCTACGATTATTGATAATTATCAGCAACGTTGCTTCAGCTTATGACTCTCATACCTTTCGCTCACAAACTTTGGCCCGCATAGCGACACCCCCTTTGAGCATGAGATTATTAAAAAGGATCATCAAGATCATAAGGTCACTTCTCTCCGATTTAGGACTACGTAAAATACATGGTCGTTTAATAACAGTTTGCTTGATGCTTACCGTTCTGTGCCGCAAGAACGGGGTTACTCACGCACAGCTATAAGTGATGCATCCTATTCAACAACAAAAATTCCAGAGTTGCTGAGACGCAAGTGCCATGGTTCACTCTCAGGAAAGCAAAGTATAGCGCCGCTTCTTAAGCTTCTTTACGTCCACAATATAGCCACCAATGCGCCAATCTTCCCAATGCTGTATTCGAACGGATGAATAATTTAGATGACATTAATCGGGCGCTCCAGTCCTCTTCAGCACCTACTTCGTCAATCGTCTTTCTAGAATATTGAGATTCCATCTCTTGCTCGTACCATCTGGAAATAATGTTAGATCCAGCTCATTGGTTATGTATGGTGGGATGCGTATCGGTGTTTGACCCAAAATTGGCCGTGATCAAAAGACCTGGGAGTAAGGAGACGTCTCGTTCAAGAAAGACAATGCAGCTGTGCTTGTCTATCGGGGAGAGGCTTGTGATGTCGTTCACACTCGGGGACACAGGGAACGAGAGGAGGCATGATAATCACGCTGATTATTAGAGAATGGCAATACTTTATAAAGCTGCAGCACCCCAATATCATTGCGAGTACGAGGTAGTGGCAAAATACATCTCCCTATCCCTTTGTTGAGCGATCATGGTAAAGCTAGGTGCCCCGAGTTTGGAATGGAAGATCTTGAATATTCGAACAATTTATCCAATGGGACTGTTCTGTGGTCTCTCGGCATCCTGTTTGTCATCGATGATTCTCTCGTCGCTGGTTGCCCGTCAGCTAGTCGTAGATGGTTTATGGTATTATGTAGGGATTTATGTAGGTGTCCCGGAGCTTTGCGTTTAGCGTAGCACCTTTGATATCCTTAATCCGGGCATGCGAATGACTAGGGCAGACGAGGTCAATGTAGGATATTTTCCTCAGTCATGGCGCTAGTGGCGGTTTTGGCGAGACCATGTTTGGCCTTTGGGGAGGCCTTTGCCGAAGCCTCTGCTTCATCGGTTTGGGCGAGGACAACACGATAAATCAAATTGAGCTCGAGTTGAGACGAGAAAATCGGGGTGGGCTGTTCATCAGGCTAGTTGCACGACAGTGAAGCCACGCAAAGATAACAAAGTTTGGCTTACTGTTTCGTTGGAGGCGGCAGCCATGATGAATGTAGTGCAGTAGATTGAAGCGTTGGGTGTGTTGATGCTGGAACGAAAATAGTATACCGGCGCCAGAATGGATAAAAAGAAGTGAAATAATCTCAGCGGCAAGCCGACAGAAGGAGTCAGTCAAGAAGACGCGCGCGCAACCCAACATGTAGCAGAATGAGCAGCGAGAGACATGTAGGAGAGAAAGTGAACCAACCCTGACGCTAAAAAGAACATGGCAAGTAGGTAAGTCGGATCAATTACATGCTCTCGCCCAGGCATAATAGATCTATCTAGCATAAGCAAGAGGAGCAAATTTGTGACAACCCGGAATCAATTGATCCAGTTGACCCAGCGATTGGGTTAATGTGCATGCAGGGCTCAATAATGATCATCATAAGAGGTAACGAACAGGGTTCAGGAGTGCTTTGTTTCTTCGTAACTGACTTGTTACTCCTGATCCGACCGTCCCTGTGTAAAGTTGCATTAGGAAGAGGCTGAACGGCGGGATGCTGAGTGCGTGAGTTCAAAGAGGCAATGTTAGTTATAAGAAACCCGACTCGCCTGCAAGACGACTTGTGATAATGTCTTTACAAGTGCTCCATATCCAAAGCGATGATAAGAATCAGGTCGCATTTGCAATATAGCAATAACGTTACATGATGCTTCGCAAAACTTCTACATTCGACCATAGCTTATAAATGGAGTCAATACATACATATGCGGATGCGCTTTCCCCTTCAAGTAGAATGCAGGCATTTCAACCCCTACTCGTACAGCTCCATCTTCTCGGCCAGAAGATTGACAACCTTTAATTCTCTTTGTCCAGCTTACCACCAATTTCCCACAAGCGGTCGTAGATCTGGGATAAGCCATTTTCTAGTGACTCGCATAGCGTAAACTTCTCAGTGATACTCTTGCCGTCATCCGTATGTTTGTTGATATCCCTCTGGAGCTGAGTGACGCGCTTCTCCCAGGAGTCTGATTTGGCCCAAAGGCTTCGCCGTGTGGCTCGGAGGGTATTGATATACCTGTGCTCCTTGTCTATCTGTGCCTCCAGATCCTTGAGTTTGTCATTGAGCGATAGTGAGACTGGAGTCCCGGTAAGTGAGTAGATCTGTGAATAGAGCCTGAGATACATACATAACTGGGTTGCGGTATGGTCCCTTTCGCCAGATGGCGTATAGGAAAGTTTCGTGGTGTTTAAAGGCTTTGTCCTGGCATGTCTATCGAGGTCGGAATCCAGTGTAGTGTCACAGATCCTCGTGTCCTCAGGAGTGGCCAAGGCATCAAGAGGAAAGTCATTGACTTGTAATTCAATCAACAATTCGCGTCTCCTGCATGTATCCTTCGGCGTTCACCTACAATACTTGATTCTTCCATTGTTAGGCTGTTTGACAGCCACCTTAGCTCGGGACCTTTTGGCCACACTGTTGATGGTAGGACCAATGATAGCCTCGTCATGAGACTCAGGTTTGATGAAACCAGCTTGGAGTTTGCTGCCTTTGGATATGTTAGTATCTTCCCACCAATGGCTTATGGACTTTAACTTACAGGATCGAGTCGTGGGCCTGCGACCAGAGCCACGGCTGGTAGACTTGGAGACGGCGATAGAGGCCTTGGTTTTAGACCTGGTAGACCTGATAGGCCTAGCACAAGCGTTGTTCTCGGCTATGGGAAGATCTTTGCCGGCTGAGTCGCTCATTTCAGGTTTACCCTCATGCTTCGAGGGGATATCTTTGGCATGAGGCCGAGCGCCACGTCTAGCGAGGGGCCATGATGGAACATAGACCGTGTCATTCTTATGAAACCGTCGGGATCCGTTTGTTTGTGCCATTCTCAAGACGAAGATAGTGATTTGTGGATGGGAGGATAATATCGGAATACAGGAGGAAAGTAGCTAATCAGGGGAAGAAAATCTGTTGACGAAACAGAAATATTTGTTTATCTTGCATTCCATATTCCGCTAACGATAGGAGAAGGCGTTTCGTCTGTCAACCTTGGGCAGTGGTTGGCACTGCCAGGCAGCTGCCTTCAGGTTCTGGAGGATTACATAACTACATTAAGCCAGTGCTCAAACTTCAAACAGTCCTATAGCCAAAAGACAACCGAAACTTGCAAAAGTGGATGCATTATGAATTTGAGTCCAAGGCAGGTCCCTACCCATGATCAACGTATTAGATAGGTAGGTCGTCTATGACTGGACATTTAGATTGTTCCATGCTTCAAGCCTGTCGCATTCTAGAGGCCACCCAAACAAGACTGTGGTCACCCGTCATTCCCGTTACTAAACTCAGTGCCTGGATATCCATATAGATCTGCTGGTGATGCGCCGTATGATGATGAATCATATCGTGGGTCCAGGTTGATGCGGTGCACTGGTGGGAGGAGCTGCAATTGATGATGATAATAGAAAGTTCCAGCTTAGCCGTAGAGAGACCACAAGGAGTACCATTTCAGAAGGAAATGGTTTGTCTGTATGATCAAAAGACGAGGCCATGTGCTGCTAAGGCATCTTATACCACATGACGCTTGCATACTAGCCTGTTGTATCGGAACCGTAACCAGTCGGATAGTTCTAGGCAGTACTCGACTAGACATTCAAGCATACGCGAGATGCCCCTTGTCGGTTTAGCCACTCAAGACGGCCCTATATAGCTCTGTTGTAATTATGCTCCCCTCTCTTCCCCTCCAGCTTGTGCGTACTCAATCACGGCATGTGCTGGCATCAAAAAGTCAGAAGTAATTTATATTCGGAGAGTTAAACGGTCGTAGGGCACGCAAGGAGATCGGCAGATTGGACGAAACCACAGCGTAGCATGGAATCAGGGAAAGCATCTAATGGGATGAGAAATCCCAACTGCAAGAGGACATTAATTCAGGAAATGCCCCTGGCCGATGATGGAGCTATAAACCATCTCCTGACGCTACTGGAACACCTTCCACTAGAGTTCCAAGACGACACGAGATACAAGCAGTCTCGAGATCCCATCGCAACTACCTGATTCATATCGTTTAAACAGATTCATAAAGCTAACGAACTTACCTCGCGTATCCTAATGTTCCTGGCCTATATCGAACCGAAACAGCGACAGATTAATAATTTGGCCTCGTCCCAAAATCGAAGCCCCATGTTGCTTCTTCAAGACAGGGACATGAAACACTCGATATCTTCTTAAGCTGGTACATCCATCACAAACCTATTACCCAAGGTACATAGGGACTATCTCAAGCTCATATACATTCCTTGGATCATGTGACACGAGGTATAAAAACTATTTGCAATACTGGGTATATCTGGGACTCAAGAGCTCTTGGTACTATTCCAATCTACGGAGGCTGGAGTAGTAGTGCAAAAAAGACTCCAAATTCTATTTGGTAGCTCGAATACAAAACTTCCACATCCCCCAGACGGGCTTGCAGTTTGGAGAACAAATCTACTCATCAAAAGACAAAGTATCGACCTCCGCGACCAGAGCTCGGCACACTGAATCTTTAGAGATAGCCTTGTAGATAATAGAAATCCAGGATCCAATAGTCCTTTTCTCCCTTCCGTCGATTGTTGCGTTACCCTTATGGTCAGGGTGCTCAATCCTACCTCTATGGAACGGCACGCCAAGCTCCTCTCGAACAAAAGAGTACAGCGTCTTAGACCCGCGGCCTAGGAAAGATTTTGTGCTTGGGCTTTTGAAGAACTTGTTACGATTCTTGATGAAAACGGAACGTGACAGATCTTGTAAAGACTTTTTGAACTCCTCCACCATGGCGGAGTCGATGGACGTCTTGCGCCTTAGGTAATGATCCATCAGAACCGGCATTGATGCTGTGGTCAAGACTTCGCACCTCTTTTCAAGATCATACGAGGCCGAAGTATTCCATGAATTCTCGAGTGCCTTACAAAACTCTTCCCGAAGGCTATTCCAGTCCTCAGCCATGTTGTCAGCCATAAAAGGCTCCACAATGAAGTCGATATCGTCTTGCAAAGCTTGCATGAACGTGATATGGAGAACACGCAAGTCCAGAGCTTGGCATACAACATAGAGATGGGCTGCACACATGTTTGCAGTAATATCTGCCGCCATCAGTGTGAATCTGGCAGATATCAGCGCAAGGGAGTTGATAGATTGGTTATTCATCTCGGCAGACTGGACATGCGAGGTCACGGGGTTGGCGAGGTAGGCAAGCTCCGACATATAGGCAGCCATACTGATGTCGATGCCCTTAGCAGTAAAAGAAAGACTAGGATCATCGGCTGCAAGATTTGGGGGGAGGCCCTTGTTCAGTGTGGGATTGATCAACTCCGAGGAAAGACTGAAGAGGAGCTTGCCAATCATTTGTAGGGACAACCGCACCTTTTCTACGCCATTAGCAGTCGAGCTAGCAATGAAATTGGCTCCTGAGTAGACATTGCCGGTCTGAACGTCAACAATCGGATTGTCGGACGTGGAATTCAGCTCAACTGTTAACTGAGATAGCACTGATGAGAGATCTTCTAATTGGGGTCCGAGCCATTGGGGGGCACCTCTGAGGGCATACCGGTCTTGGCATAGCCCTGGCTTGGACTTATCGGATTGCTCAACTGCCTCAACAAGGGATGATCCTTGAAGAAGACTTAGAATATTTGCAGCACATTCGGTTTGACCAGCGTGAGGCCGTACAGCTGCGATGAATGGATGGTAGTTTTCGGCTTTACCCAGAAGGGCTTCACAAGACATAGCAGTAAGGATTTGCGCTAGTAACGCCAGTTTGTTGGACTCATGAACCGCAAGGCAACTAACTGCAGCCGAGGCTGCAGTGCCATTTACAAGACCAAGTCCCTCCTTCGGACCTAAGGTGAATGGCTCTAGACCGGCAAGGTCGAGGGCCTTGTCCGCAGGTACAATACTTGAGTCGTCCAAACGGACATTGATGTCTGGGCTCCCCTCAAGCATACCAGCAATGTATGAAAGCGGCATCAGATCGTCTGATGCTGAGATGGAGCCACGTAGGGGCACAATAGGCGTCATGCCCTTGCGCAACATATGCAGGGTGGCTTCAACCAACTCTAGTCGTACAGCCGAATGACCCTGTAAGACTGTATTGCAGCGGATCAACATTGTCGCCCTAACCCAGCTGGTAGGCATACTGTGGGCCGCTTCAGCAGAATTGGCTGTTGCATCCCCTTCAGACAGAATCCCTGCCTGCGTCAATTGTAACAATGCCGATTGCAATGCAGCGAGGTCTTCGGTTCGAGTATCGGCGCTTCCACCGAACCCAGTGTTAACACCTAATGGTTTGTTAGAGTGACTTGATATATAAAAACACGTCCTAGAAGCTTACCATAAACGTAATAACCTTTCGAAAGGAAGTTATCGAGCATATTGACGCTGTTTTGCATGGTGCGTTTGAGACTATCTGTCTTTTCTATATATGCATCACAGTTATATCTAGTGTTTAGTCAGTCTAGTGTCATATCGCATCCTGCTAGATCCTTACTTTGCAACTGCGATAACTGAAGCAACATTAAGATTTGAGCCATTGATGGGAACAGCTTTGCAGCGGTTGAAACCCTCAATCTGATGCCATAAGGCAGATGTGCGTGAGACATGGGTGTTCGCGACGGTTTGCCTTATATCTGCCATCTGGCACCGTTTCCGAGCCAAGCAATCCTGGTGTCGGCAGTCATGTAGGCAATCATTGCCATTCACTTCCTCAGAAATTGGACTGGAACCATGGGATGTCATTATGACTTCGAGGTCGTAAAGCTTGCACGATAAGAGGACAGCAGCGGTATATGTGATTTGAGCAACAAGTCTCTTGGGTACGCCATGGTTTTCTCACGTCCTCTATATATAATATAATATATTATGCTCGAAGTATGATCATAACTTCACCGATCCACCAGAAGGGATTTTGATTCACGTGCCATAGGTTATGTGTTAGGAAGATCAGCATGTGATAAAGATAAAAAGAAAAACAGCCATTGCATCCTTGCATTCGAGTCGGTTCAGCTGATCCATGACGTCTTGGTCGATCGGACGTTTCCAATCCCTGTCACTATGTTGATGTTCTTCTTCACCAACAGTACAATAGATGACGACATTTCGTAGCAGTCGCAAATCTTGAGCTTGTTGTTTCAGCCACGTAATCGGTCAGGAGGTCCCACAAAGTGCTTGGGGCCGATGATACCAAACATATATGAAACCTGAACGGTAGGGGAAGCATCTGATTCGTTAGAAGCTGGGTCTCACACGGCACAGAGTCAAGTGTCTTCAGAGGTCGGTGTGAGTTATTGAGGTGGAACTCGTGACCTCAATCATGATTCATTGGCAGGCATAGGCTACTGGAAGGTAGTCGGCGGCAGCTCCCACGTCCGCAATGGTCACGGTTGTTTCACCGATAGTCTCTGCAAAGACCTTCTCATTATCGATAGAGTCATCCATTAATCCCAATAATCAAATTTTGGTCGAAAAAAAGCAAACTGTCCGGTCGCGCTAAAAGTTAAATGTTATTTCGATCCTATTTGAGACTCACGCTTAAGTATTATTGTCGAAGAGAAGCGGAAGGGAGGAAGGATGGAACAGTGAAGGGGTAGGTTCTGCAGGTACGTATTCCAGCCTGTTCTAGTTCTAGTGGCTTATCAGAAGGTCTTACAATAAAGCTATGTTCGAGATATTGTACAGCCATGTACCGCCAAAAATACGGCCTGGCGAGAAGAATTATGTTTTCATTTTATCTCTATGGCATCTTGGTAACTTAGACTATTACTATACCATGTCATTTCGAATCAACTATGACTGTGGGGAAATCATCTGCAGAATCGTAGTTGCATTATTTGAGCTTTCGAGAGTGTTGTCGAATAGCCTATGTTCTATTCGAAGGGCACGACACGGTACAGCACGTCACTATGATCGTTGGGCTTCCAAACAGGTAAAGTGGTCCGCATTGATTTATGCTTGTAGAGTCGTAGGGTGCTATCCTGAACGAAGTGAAGTGTCACCTTTCATAATAGTGAATAGAGCAGGTAAGGACTTCTACAGGGTAAGCGAGTGTCTATTGGGGGAAGAAATGCGGGGGTACCTTTTATGTGCGTCAGAGTGATCGGTCATAACACTTGCATATTCAGTCGACTCGCTTATCAAAGACGATGAACCAATTTGTTAGCAATCTTAAGGCCATTCTGACACTGAGAGATACGCAAAGTTTGATAGACGATTGTGGCTCTTCAAATACTGTTGCCCTGGTTCGAGGTCAGGCTATGGTTAGATGTGGTCTAATCATCTGTCCCTATTGGTGGTGAAAACCAATACATTGAGCTTGCTTAGGCCGAACGGCTTCGTAGATCAGAGAGCCAAGGGAGCAAATAGTTCAAATCACACTTATCGAGCAAGCTTCATCGATACTTATAGTTATAATGAGCAAATTGAAATGGTACTTAGCTACAACCAAACAAATAGATTGTTATTATTAATAATAATAAAATGTTTTTAAGTATCGGTCGCAATGACAATGATGGCGATTATGGTGTTAACGTTTTTGCTACCCTACACGATATTATTTCATATGATGTGGCTCACAGCTAAACCTAGAACGTCGCCATCCCCATATAAAACTCATTAAACCAGGATATCATATCCACGCCAAATTCCACTCCTATAGACCAAGCCTTTCTCTGTAAAACTGATGTTTAACAGCAAGTATTATAGGTGCATATGACTAATTAATTCATCTGATACATGGTACATTTGATTGAATAGCATCAGAATATTAAGATGCTGCGTGTCAGTTTGTTTCAATTCTTTCCCAGGTAGGGTAATCTCTATAATCTCCACAATCTTCTCAGTTGAGGTTTATCCTCTAAAATCATCTCTGGTTGCGTGCCCAGCCTGACGGCTAAAGTTGCGACTAGCAGAATCGTCGATATGGTACCCGGTTCCCTTTCATCTACCTATTTACTCCAGTAGGCGAATCCGACGTAGTATTCAGAGCCACCAGCACACTTTTAAGGTGAATAAAACTACCATCTCTTCTTGAGGGCTCGAAATAGCACTCCAAGCCAAGTTTTATTCAATTTCGATTAATATTATAGTCGTAGCATATTATCCAATATTGCGAAGATTGGTCTTTCGATCAAGAGGATAGAATTAGGCCAAAGATAGACACAGGCAATAGCCGATATCGATGGAATTCCTATTCGCGAGAGGATGTCTTCTTCAAATACCTACGTTTGTCGTATTGGGGGGAGATGATGTCTGGCAAAGAAGATTATCTCACCAACGCCATTCCTGTTTACGAGCGATGGGGAAACATTTCACCGAATGTTCGATATAATTCGTCTGTCGCCGCTATGATAACATCCTTATTTAACAATGGAATATGCCCTTCGAAAGGTTTTGGGCAGTGGGACCTTCTAAAAGCTAGTCTCACTTTTAAGAGGCACCATCAACGTACTTGGTTCGTTTGGCAGATGGCAGGTCGCCAACTGCAATTTTTTAAAGCGTGCACCGTGAGAGGTGCTGGAGAGAACGGTCTCTTAATACCCATTCCTGTGGTTTCGAGGATGTACAGAATCCTGCGTCCAGATGCAAGAGAAATTGAGAGGGTCATTGCTGATCAAGACCAGGACTTCGAAGATAGTTCATAATGGGAAGCGCATTTCAATTTGTTATCGTATTTAACCAAGGCCGTAGAAGATATGTGAGGAAAGAAAATAAGTTGGTTTGTCCATGAAACATAACGGGGGGGATTCCATGTGACTGTGCAATCAGTTCTTGGAATACGTTCGAGATAGGTGTGTACGACGCAAATCGGCTGTGAAGGTAAAGCTATACTTGGATGGACAGGACTGTTTATCATCAAGAAGAATTAGAGTAATGTCACGTGTTCGGAATCGGCGCCAGGAAGAACGCCAAATCGCTGTGCCAGGCAGATATAAATATATCCTGTTGATATTTTGTATTGATATATAATTATGCCTCCCATTGTTCTGTTTCTGCTTTCTAGTCCTACAATCCAAAGCCAATTGTTATATAGTTGATATAATTTACCCCACTTTACATGAGGTAGAATTGATTTTCGGAAATTGGACTAGGGCTGGGGTTTACTTAGATTTCTAATTGGTGCTTGGAAATACGCTTAGGCAAAACAACACTTACTCGGGGCTCCTGACTCTTCAGTGCCCAGGTATACTCGTAATTATCCACAACCTGCTCACTATTTATATTTTTAGGCTCTATAGAAGTGCCAAGCGTATAGTTATCGCTAAGAATGTAACGGCTGTAACTCCCAAGGGATAAACTAGCCCGTACTAGGTTTATATTGGCAGATATACAGTGTATAATGCTAAGGGGTGCGAAGTGTCACATTTCTTAATAGTAAATAGGGCGGGTTAAGCGTATTTAGGTAAATAGGTATTATTAATAGCTGTCGAGCAAAAGGTCTTAACTAATGCCAAATGAATATATATATATATATTTAGTATGTTTATATGTGATCAGTGAGGTTATCCTGGGATTAGTGTCGACAGTTAAGTCTTGGCACTAATTGTAGAAAATGTTATGACCGTGAGTGGTGTAAGAATTTAGGGGATATGCATGCTGACTGGACTACCCGTAAGATCGTAACATTTCTTTCTTTACATTTCTGCTAAACCAGTCTACCTAAATATACTGTTTAACCCCAAAATAAGCAATATCAGTAATTTGGCACTATATAAGGCACTTTCTGAAGTACTATAGCTTTCTACAGGCCTTAGCATATTTACCCATAAAAGACGGAATTGTCTTATTCCACAGGTCATCTTTTTGAAGATAGGCAAACTCCTTTTTGCACATCGGCTCGGCGACCAATGGCATGAGCTCGCCCACGTGGGCCATGACAACAGGCATCAGGCAGCCTTTAAGACAGTCCCCAAACTTTTTAAGGGTTTCCGGGTCCGAGCAAAGATGCTTTTTTCCGAGATCCTTTGCACAAGTGCTTTTAATCTCCTTGACCACATGTTCAGCCAAGCCCACAATGGCTTTTTCGTGTTGCGGCATTCCCATATCTTTCATAACCATATTAATAGCTGGAAGAACAGCGTTCTTCTTCGCCCATTTATCGTAATGGGCGATAACCGGTTTGCAACCTTTATCGCAGATCTGTGATTTAAACAGTTCAAACACGCGATCAGGTTTATCTCCTAGCACATCCTTCATCTTTGTGCAAGTGGGACCGACAAAAGCATAGCTTATATCAGCTAAGAGGAACAAAGTCCACATAGAGCGGAAGATAGTTTGAATATGCATTTTGTGCCTGGTTGTTGGTTGCTGATTGTTGGTTGCTGATTGTTGGTTGCTGATTGTTGGTTGCTGATTGTTGGTTGCTGATTGTTGGTTGCTGATTGTTGGTTGCTGATTGTTGGTTGCTGATTGTTGGTTTCTGGTTTCTGGTTGTTGAGAATTGTTTAGTTATAAAGTGATAATATACCAGTTTGGAGATAGGCCTTATTTATATCCCTAGACACGTGCAGAGGCCCAGGCTGAGGAGATAACATACAAGGGGTAGGGTAAGACACGGGAAGTCAAGACTCAATGGCTGGCAGCAGATAATTCGGCCCGAAGCATTTAGTGATGATTTCGATGAGGTCACATCCACTCCCTTCAGTCAAGAGGCTGGGTAGATAAAATAGCTACAGCAGATATCATTCTTCTCTAAATCCTGTTAGTAGGCGCATTTGGTCTCACTCTCGCATCAGTAAGCATGGAGTAGTGGGTTTTCTTTACTTCTGCTGAAGGTGGCTAAGTAAGATATAGTCTTGGAATCTTTATCACGTACGGTTGACGTCAGGTTAGTCGCAGTGTTGAAGGGTCAAAGCGATGAGACATTCTCTGCGTCCTGCGATAAACCCGCTTTCCACTTTCACCTGAGAGAGGACTTTTAACAACCTAGTGCTACAGTCCAAAATCAACTCTAGTAGAGTTGATTTTATTAACCCACTTAAAACCTAGTAGGGTTAATTTATTATCAGGGCGTAGAGTTGATTTAACGTTGTTCTATATACAGGAATAGTAATGCTGATCAGATCAGGGGCCTACTCAAGAATGATCGATAGAAACACCTCGCATTCCGTCGGCTGACCCTTATCGAGTTCAACAACTTTACTACTACAGACCTAAATAACATTCATTACTATTATTTACGGAAACTCACCTGTCTACCATCTTTGTATGATATCTACTCAATATTTTCCATTGTACCCCATCTATTATACGTATATATACTTAATCATAATGGGCCTTTTCTCTATTCCTAATATCATTATTAAAAGCTAATCTGTAGAGTTACGCAGCAATATCACCTCATCTAGAAATATAGCTTTTAATATCTGCCACGTCGTTCGCTACTTGTAAGTATGAGCTAAGGTCAGTGTTTGGTGATATGATATCGTAATAGCCACCTGCGCCTTTTATTTCAATAAGGCACTGGCAATAATAGGCTCTTTACACTTCGACATAAGCCAGCCTCCTAAAATTATGAGGTCTAGAGCTGGAACGCTGTAAGTGTGATTGACATTTTGGATGTATAATTAACAGATAAAACTAAGTAGTAATGAAGTCTCGGCTATAGTTAAATTTCCTAGGAAGGTAGAAATCTATATAAAAGCTACGATGTACAATAATGAATGATCCCGTAGGAATTGTTGTTTCAATAGGGCTATTGCCTCTTACTGATTTCTGTGGCTCTGCCCACTTTTGCCTTAACACAGAGGATAAGTGACTAGACTAGCCGTCTATCTTATGTTTTCTTTGTCCACATGTCTCCTCATCAGCATATATAAATGTGTGTACTATAAGGGTCCCGGCGCCTATACGTGATGCGCTACATACAACTTCGTATACATCAGAAGGGCTCTTCAGTATTGGCCCACTCTGTTTCTCTGCTAGACTATTATAAAAAGCTCTCAGTCGATCTTAACGTCTTTTAGAGAAGGCTGCACTTATTTTATATTGTCTCCAATGACGCTATATATTCATAGGTATCATTAACAATCAGCCCTTATTCCAATCTGGCTATCTTCAACGGCCTATTATCCTCATATATACCTTATTCCCCACCATCTACTGCGCAATAGTTAACTTTTATCAGCTTTAAGCCATCTTTTAAAGCTAAGTCTCTATCTGGCGATGCCGACACACTTGATGCACTGCCTGACTTTATTGATGCAAAAGAATCCTCAAGACCAGGCAGTAAGCCATATTGAAACCAATCGAAACTCCTCTTCTAATGTCGTCCCCTCGGCGGCTTATCATCAAGCTCACTATCTCTATCCCGGTTATACTCTCCCTCATCAGCGATACTATCGCTCCGTTACTCTCATTTCCTCGGACCATTACTCCGACTTTGCGTAAACGACGTAAACACATTCGCATTATCTCTCATATGACTCGCAGTCAAATCACAAACACTCGACTTACCCGTCTTAACAACAAGAAGAAGACAAACAAATCTTACTATACCTTTAAGGAAACGATAATTTTCCAGGTTAAGCACGGCTTATGCGAAGCGTACAAAATCGAGTTCTTTTAGAACTCCTCTAATAGGTTAAAGAAGTTAATCATAGTATAATTCAACGAGTTCGGTGGATTGGGGAGATTTAAAAATGTAGATTAGAAAGGCTAGGTTCTGTTCATTAGGATTACTGCGTAGTATAAAGGCAAAGCGGCGTTAATCGAAAAGATGATAGAGATCTTTCCTTAGGAGAATTATATTTGCTTGATCGTTTACTGGCTCGTCGCAATATTATCTGACGCATCCAAGTCAGCATAAGCCCCTGAATGAGGTTAGAAATTTCTATGTACTTATTTATCCGGTTGTGGGTGAGCTAATGACCATCCGCGACAGGGACCAAGTGAGTAACTTCGGTAGCCCTACTACGTCCGGATATACGACATAATACATCCCTAAATATAACAGCATCGCGATTGTTGGAGACTACAGAGAAAGGAGGAGGTCTGGATATTGTTGCATCCTTCTAGAGATTGGTGTTAAATATACTGAGGTGCGACGGAAAGGCTTATGCAACAGGTTCATACAGCGAACCGATACAAACGCCTGTTGTGATCAGTCATGTTACCACGTTACAGGCGAGTACACGTAAATGCGCCCCCGAAAGGCTGCGGGCAGCAGATTCGAAAGGTCACGATGAACTTCAGGCAGCCATAGAAGTTGCCACGGATGCGGAAGGTTGAAATGTATTTGAGCGAAGCCACTATTCAAGGAAGGCAGAAATCAATGAGAGGAGGTATATCAAGGCTTTATTGTTAAGACAAAGGCTTATCAGTGGATTATTGAAAACCATTAGCTATATAGAGAGAATGAAAGAGCCATATCTCATTTTAGCTTCTTATCTTTCATCAATACGCTTAGTTGCAATTCGCCCTGTTGTTTATATCCATGACTAATCGCTCGGACTCCTGCTCCTAGAGTCATCGTGATCGGCACCTGTTCGGAGGGTACCTACCTTAGCAATAGAGGCAACAGTCATAAAGACCTGTTCTTCTTCTAATGCTAATTGATGCTTGACATCCACGCGAGGATCTGCCAAAAATCAGTATTCAAATAAAAAGTCTGTTCTTTTTGTGACAATACTAGGAGTGGTTGAAAATTATGTAGGGAGCTAAAGTAATTTCACTTGAAGTACCCCTTACTACTCTTGCTGACTTTCAGGGCCCCACCGATTTGCAGGTGGTCAACAACCTGAGATCTCGTCCTGTTTCAACACCCTTCTTAAACGATCCGTCAAAATTCGAATACAGGAAAACCCTCCTAGTACCCTCGTCAAAGTCTTAAGAAGAAACATTAAGCAATTGATCGCCGGGTAATCCCCTCCCATCACGGAATGATCCATTTATATTGCTCATGGGCCAAAGAACAAAAGTTAAACTAATGATCTATTGACAGACAAAAGAATACATCTCCGACCTACGATCCATAACGCTCCCTCTACCTCGTACGTACTCCACTGAAGCCGCCAATGATCCGCAGTGTTTCTTTGCATCAAACACAAACCTAATTAAACGTCTAGAACGGCAGGCAACACTTGCCCTACAACCTATGCAGCAATTTTCGAGAACCTAGGAACCCATCGGCCACTTATGCGTTGTCGTACACGCTGGAAGTACTGGAAAACCAGAACCCCTACCCGCTAAAGTACGGCTACGGTGACCAAACTCCACTGGAAAGAATATTGCTGTGCCCCCGCAATCAGTCGACTGTTGCGACAAATAGTCCCCAGAACTGAATATTAAGGCCTGCTGCTACAGCCAGAAGGCGCTCAGAGACTTTATTCCTGGAGCCTATGCATCCGATGCTCTACCAACTCTTCTAGTAGTCCTACATTGATTCGATTTGCTCGAATGTAGATAATAAGGTTTCTAGGGGCGCCACATGTCCGAGAAATTGTCACCAAGAGAGTTCTGTGCATTCAAGGAGTGGTGCTAAAATGCTTTTGCTAGCGTCACATTGATCCTGAACATCTCGAAACGCTTTCTATAAAGCTCTGGCATCATATCTTGTCTTCGATTCTGAAACTTCTGCCTTCATCAAAATGAAAATAAACAAGATTGTCAGGTCTGCTTCGGTGGAAATGGGTTGATAGTAAGGCAGATTTTCATGATCCCACATCTATTCCGGGGGATGTATCATTCATCAGTCAGCTCTTACTGACCTCATTTATTCCATTTTTACAGTTCTAAAGCTATTTTTTTAATCAACTCGCCTTAGACCGAGGTTAGCTCCCGAAGGTTCATCGCGCAGACTTACGTAATCCAATGCGGTGATAATGTCAGAGATAAGGATGGATTTATTAAGAGAGTCATTCTAATCGCCTTATCTCTATCACATCGCAGGTGCCATAGTCAATTGTAAGTAATTACGATATGTCCCCAACCAGACGCCTCCCAAGTCTTCTAGCTGCTGCGCCGCACACTATAATAGTCCCCCCCACCTGATTAACCTAAAAAGTGAGTGCGGAACCTTGGTCCTCCAACTACATTACATGATCGTGATATCGTGATCAACACGGAACGGCCCGAACCTTATTCTGACAGTACATCAAAAATTGCAAGATGTCGATGTATCAGGGAATAGTGCCTTGTTGTGCAGGCCCACCTCTGATATAACTCTCCACGCGGATTCAGAGTGCTACTTGAGTATATACGTGTTCCTTAGTTAGATATTGAGTGTGTTCGTATCTGTTCATATCTGTTCATATCCCATCACTCCCAGGTGCCTCAACGTCCGTACCACTGTTTATCGGAGACATAGTGCCTAGCAGGGTCTGTTAAAGCTCGGAAACCTGATCGTGCTGGAGGTTAGGATATATCGGATTGGTGATCCTGGTGATATAATGCCATGAATTCTAAAACCTATTAAATAGCCTCGCCCAAACGCTGTAAAACTATCAGCAGGCATAACATAACCAGGATCGTCTTTCTGGGTCTTGCCTACGACGGAGTAAAGTAGATAAATGTAAGTGCAACTAGCAGTATATTGTGCTTGGCTTTACAGAGTCCTGAAGCATCTGTCGTTTCAATGACGATCCAAGGACAACTTTACTTGGATAAGCGGGTCTAGTGCAGCAAGTATCAAGACTGGCGGGGTATGTATGGCTTGGAATGTTGCTGGCAGCGTTTAAGACTATACGAAACCAGCTACTGGTGCTGCAGCTACCGTATTCTTAACAAGTCCTGGAGGTATCTTGATGGATATGTGGCATTACCCCGCTATGGCAGTCCCGCAAATAATAGGTAAAGATCGAAAGGTCTATAAATAACTTTCTATAAAGACCATGTAGGACCAAAGGGCCACATGACCACATGGCCACCGAGAGCCTTGATAAGGGGGCGTTTTGGCTCACTAAGACCATAGAAGCGTGTATTGGGCCCACGATGCTTCTCAATAACTTCGAAGCCGCACTGATGAATTTGTTCCCAAGAAAATCCTTCGGTCAAAAATAGGAGCGACGGTTTCGGCACTTTCAGTTGAGAGTTGGGTAGATGGAACGGCCATCGCATGTGACGGCACATCTCGAATGTAAGTGCGAAGGAAATCATGCTTCAGGTCGCTTAAGCCGCGGGTTGTGGATTTCAAGCGTTGTCATAAAATGTTTGGACAGCCAATGCTTCACAGGACGTGCTGGAAGGTCCAGGTCTGTTGGCTGGGAATCAATCGTGAAACCGCGCCTCGCGCATGGGAATCAAATGCGAGTATGTCGTATTCGCACAGTCGTATCCTTATTGCCAACAGGAATACCCCTGGTTACCGACAGTTGTCAGCTGGATCTCATATATGCTTTTGCTACACAGATCGCCAGGCAGGGACGTACTGTCACCTCAGTAGAGCAAATATTCAAGCTGAGAAGCAGTAAGGGCACAAGAGGGCCAGTTGTTGAGCTAGGTCTTAGCAAATGCTTCTTCGTATATCGCCAGATGGTATGTAATTCATAGACAGTTCGAGAAGCAGTGTCTCCTGTTGCGTGAATGATCGAGGTACAGATATCACGTTTCCACCTGTTCTAGTCTTCAACTATCAATGCTGCATGAGCCCCACTCTGTTTCCCAAGGATGGACCTAATTTGATGGTCAGCGCTGCCTCTGAGAGGAACCTTGACTTCAAGGTCTCCGCCTATCCTAGGAAGCGGTCAAAGACGTTGGGCCCATTCGCAAGCATCTCAAGCGTCAGGCTTTCGCAGCCGACCTTATACGCGCGAACACTGTCAACTGCCATCGAGGGCCAAGGGAGATGATACACCAAACCGCGTCATTTGGTAGAAAAGGCTGTTTTTATGCCGGTATCGATGTCGAGGTGATTAAAATATACTGAAGCCATCTTGAAGGCACTTCTCGGTTGATATTCCTGGTTCGTGAATTATAAAGCTATGAGCTCGACTAGACAATCCGGCAGGTCTCGGAAGAGTCGCATACTAGTAGGCGCAATCGACGATCGTTCGACAAACGATGGAAGTATTACTCATAGTATTCTATCGTAAACCTTCCTAGGAGGTTAGGGCAGTAGATGAGTAGATGAGTAGATGAGCCTCGTGTCTGTGAATTATGTCGGCGATGTGATGTGCCAGTCAGGCCGGAGATGCAACCAGGTCATCGTGCTTCGCCCCAGACTAGTTGGTCGAAGGGACGGGGCGGGCAAGAGTGATGTAATGTGGTGAACACGTCGGAGAAAGAGTAAAGATCACTGGTAGAAATGCTGCGACTACTCGTCGATGAAGGTGTGGTGGAATCGTTGTGTTCAATGTTATTGTCGCGGCAAAAGGATAGGAGCTTACGGGTTCGGAGCTTTGTGGCGCGGCCGTTTCGATCTTTGTTTAATGCAGAACACGAAGCTGTGTTCACGTCAGATGATGTCCTGGTAGAGTATTGTGATAACTTGGTGTCATCGACCTGTGATCAGCAATCGTAGTGTGTAGTGTGCCGTTTTGAACTCGATTCCGGAGAGGCATAAAACGAACAGGAGACCAGTGGGATAGAAGAAGAAGCAGGACGTGACAAAACTTGGAGCCTAACATCCAAACACAGGCCTGGGGGTGTCAGGAAGAAAGGTTTCTAGAACGCGGTTAGACAAACCGACAGAATGATTTTTCCTCTTTACCCCACTGCACATAGCGCGCTGCGTATTGTACCGCCCACGGCGAGTAGTTCCTATTTGCAGCGGTCGCTCGGGCTGATCTCGGTTCCCCGCAGTTTTCTGTTGCGAGCCATCCAGTTACCAAAAGTTACTGATAGCACCCCAAGGGAACCAAACATTGATTACTCATAGCTTGACAGTCAATTTAGTCTGATCATTTAACAAACGGTCTGATGTATTCAACATGGATCAATTAGTTACCAGTTGGTAGAGTGAGTTCTTAAGGGTAAGGAAAACAATCACTTGGGAACACAGGGTTGGGTGTGCTGGGAGCGGGAGGTGGTCGTCTTGAGCCAAACATTAATTTGATTCAAAAGACCTCGATTCTGAATACGGAGTAATTGGAATGAGATCCTGCCTGGTGCTGACTCGAGCAGAAGCTCGATCATGTTCCCAAAGCCTCGAATTTTAGTCAGCCCCCTGGTATCACGCTACAAATCGGGCTACCC
This sequence comes from Fusarium chlamydosporum, assembly GCA_014898915.1. Lineage (NCBI taxonomy): Eukaryota > Fungi > Ascomycota > Sordariomycetes > Hypocreales > Nectriaceae > Fusarium > Fusarium chlamydosporum. Next base: position 66,430 of record JAAVUD010000183.1, on the reverse strand, counting down.
TTTCGCTGTAGGAACAAGTACACTCAACACACAGAGTCTACGGCCCCACTTCATTCTAGCAAATTTGAAACTCAACCTGGAATTCAATATCTGTTCTTTACTCTCTCTAGGGATTCGTTTCATTATATTTGGCAAGAAACCTGTATAAGGTCATATTTCAGGTCATCATGACAAGTACAGTACATGGGCTAAATATCAAGGTAGGCTTACAACAAGGCTGATACAGGCGCCAGCCAGCGCTATCAACTCCACCAGCTCACTGTCAAATCCACTACCACGACAGCGGTCGTACTGCAATCTGTCACTTTTATCTGGGGTCTCGCTTCGACTCTTCCAGTTCGTCTGATACCATCATTCTCCATCTCTCGAACCATACGCCAAATCAACCTTCTGAATTCTATACGTTACAACCTATAACCGGTACAAGATTGCTTGGAAAGACCACTGTCGTGCGCTTATGCTGCTGGAACCACTGTTGCTCTCTCGTTGAGCCTTACGCTTACGGGAAGGGATGGCGCCTCTGATAAATTCGTGAGTGTAGTGATTGAAAGGCTCAATCAGCTCTGTGACATGGCTGGTTTTTCTGTCTACAAAGGCCTGGTTGAGATCTGATCTCTGGAGCAGTAGTCAAATTTGGCTTTGTCGCAAAGAAATAGCCTGCCAATCCTCTGCATTGACTGTTGATGGTAAGCTAAACGTCTCAAGGGATCCGACGAAGCTCAATCGTCCTGCCACTACACAATACCCACACTACCTCTGCGATTCGGCATCTATTTCTGGGCGTTCGGACCTGGAGATATTACATTGTTGGATCTTGTTATAAATTTGTCTTCATGCTCACCTTTATTCATTCTGTCCAGCCGTTAACTGATTTTCATGATCGCAAATTCCCGCACGAAATGGGCTACAACATTCAGACCGCACTCAGATGCTTACCATGACTGATTTTGTCAGACAACTTGAGTGCTGTGAACTCCATGGACTGGTCCTACTCGTGTGACGCCAAATGTGAATTCAAATGATGTTTATTCTATCTACTCATATGGCTACTCATAGGCCAACTGGCGTTGGCGTACGTCCAAATACTCCCAAATCGTGTATTTATTTACTGTTGCACTTATTCAACATCCTTGTGGAGCAGAAATTGCCCTGCCCGATCCAGTCTTGATCGAGAGAATGTTTTCACACGTCATCTGAAGCCCTTCGCGAAGCTGCTCAGAATCAAGTATAGACCCTATTCCCTTACCGATCATATAGTGCTTTCCACGTACCACTAGTGGGTGAGTCATACTTCGTAGCTGTGTTTCTTCCCACTCGTATCTTATCATTTAGGTGAAAAGGTTTGTCTCCTTGACAGAGACAAATACGTTCTTCATTCTCAACGCCCGCTATGTCGGATTGGAACATCCTAATTGGGGCTGCGAGAAAGTGTAGACTATCCCACGGAACCAAGAGTGCTATGCTTGGGCTATACTTGCCTCTACTCATGGTACATCGTGTTCTGTAGCGGGATATCTATCCACTAGACCACAAACCACGCGCCAAATCACCTATTCAGAGGGCAGACTGCCTTGCACTCAGCACGTACGAAGCGATCCTATGTGACTTTCAACTGTCGGCCGACGAGCCTGATGCACATGGTACCGGGCGGGCTGATTGCAGCACACAATCTCTCGCGACATCTTCTCTCCCGACACTCGCAGTTTTACATCAGCATATCGCACATGAGGGTGAGTTTCCTTGTCGATGTTAGCTCAAACCGCAAGGATCTGATAGCAGCTGGCGGCTTTGTATCATGTCCTTCCTGTCGATCATCGTCTGGGAACGTGGACGGTGATGGTTGAAATGTCCTATGCGCCGTCTGCGGCGTCAATACTGTCGCTGATAGGGTGGAGAATGGGCATATAATATTCGCCCTCGACGAGAGGTAAAGTTCATTCTACGAAGTTGAAAGAGCGTAGAGTTGGTGGTAGCTTTGACTTTGATCTTAGAGGCGCCTTCATTGTGTAAAGCTGGGGTCGATAGTAACGTCCTTGGCTTTTTGGTGTTTTCCCCATCATACTGAGCATGGCCTTTGAGACCTTGGTCGGCAGCAAGCCGTTTTCTGAAAATCAACGCACGCTCTGAGAAGATTGGACTGATCGATGTGGTAGTTCTCGATCGTGACATCCTTCTTCTGGTGGATCTCGTTGGAGTTGGTTTTGAATTCAATCCTGGAGTCGAAAGATGCGTTTTTTGGGCAGATCTCCAGGACTGTACTCGTTGTTGCGCTTGGTACTCTTCGTAGCCACTGTGATGTCGGTGTTGGACTCCTCGACCGTTGTGGTGTCCTCTTCCGTCAAGGGGCATCACCTCGCCAACGAAGAACTCGAGTCTATACCAAACGGCGTCCTGAGTCACCAACCAGAACTTGGTGGACCAAATTATGGCGTACATGTGTGTTCCGCTGGACAAACTAAAACGATTGGTGGGCATCAGGGCAGGCGTTGCTTGACCTCACCAATGCTGGGGGACTAGAATATCCCAATTCTCAGTGTCTTCAAAGGAAAGCTGGAAAACAAAGTCAATAAGCCCCAGCCATGCGAACCACCCCTTTCGTGCCGGTGTGTTGAGGATGTCGCTCTCATTCTCAGTGTCCCGCGACACTTCGATGAAGGACAGGTACATGCCGGTAAGACATACTTGCAAGCATTGACTTTCACCGCGGTAGCCATCACGTGGATGATAGTTCTGGTACCATTCATCGCTATGGTCCCATCCCCTGTGGGAGTGCAAAAGGCCTTGCCTACCATCATGAACCGCAACTTTAGCCCTTTGTGTATAGGAGTATAGAATTAATGTGGTGTGGTGACATCCGTTGTTTCTGGAGATCGACATCGCCCGTTGGTAGGGTATGGAGAAGGGTGGTATACCGGAAGTAGATGGTGAGATAAGTTTCGGCTGGGCAGGTGATGGAAAATGATGGTACTATCGTTAGATATCGGTCGGCAGATCATCTTGCGTTCCGATTGGGCGCCCTATGCCTAGACATGGTCTAAAACTGATCGATAGAAGCTAGCGTCTGTACTTTTCTCGGCCCAAACGATCAGCCCGTGTTATTTACAGCAGTCAATACATACTCATGTTGTTAATGTATGACGTCTTCGCTCGACGGATGCCCGAAACGCCGAGGAACAAACATATGCGTGAGCGTCTTCTTGATGCCACATTGGCTCGTCCATTGTTCTGTGTACACGCGTCGAAATTGATATTTGTGGCTGAATGCAAGTGTTGAAATTGGGTAGGATCTGTTCCAGAAACGATTTGCTGTTTGCGGATCCGATAGCAATGAGTCGTAATACGCAAGGAGCCTGGAACAGGATGTTCATATGGCAGCTGAGGTTCTGAATTCCCGGATACCTGGAAGGCGCATCTCCAGGCATGCAAGCAAGGGCAAACTCCCCGGCTGAGACTGAGTCGCAGGAGTGGTGTACTAATTAGCCACCGGACTTGAACCTGGATCAGACAAACGTTCAGCCGCACCATCAACTTCCCCACCAGCAGCCCGGAACTCATCCCCGACTTCACATTTCACAACACAACAGCAACACAATGCATAGATCTGCCCCAGGGCGAGCATGTTGTCTTTTTTATTGTCAATTGCTTTTCTGAAGTATTAGCAGATGGTCGAGTCGATAAAAGATGGCCTGTACCAACAAAGTATGTCAGCCAATATATTTAATGTACTCCACAGTCACTTCTATTAAATCAACGACTTCCAACTACACTGTATCGTTGTAATACGGCTATACCTGTTCCGATGCTACTCAGCCCACCTATCAGGGCCTCTACTGAAATGCCATCTGACTTATCAGACCTTCGTGCAAGAGTCGTCATCAGAACCGCACGATTGGACGAGGCCCGACCGGCTCACATTTACCAGTCGCAAGATCTCGCTCTTGTCAAAGATGCGCGTCAGGCAATGTCGATATGGAAGGCAACCCGGAGTCATCATACTCTATCACGATCAGAGGTGCTGGCGTACGCTGCCGAAGCATCACGAGACGCCAATTCAATGTCGGAGAGAGCAGAGGCATGCCTCGCATATTTGGAGACACTGGTAGATTTCGTCAAGATTGTACGTCAAGGGCTTAGCAGCTGGCCGGATTCTCATTACTAAAACCCCCAGTCATTCGCCGCCTATGACATCTGCTTTTATCTCTCTGCAGATATTGCCTTGAAATGGAGCCATTTGCGCCAACGCATCTTTTCCGAGGCTGAGATAAGAGACATATTGGAGCACAACCGCTTAGGTTTTATATACACGCAGCAGATAGTATTCTCCCCGTTTAATTCCTGGTTTGAGACATTCAAGGGTATTGAGAGCAATACCAAGCTTTCTAACGTGGAAAAACTTCGAAAGCTTCTGTATATGGACACGTATGACTTTAGCGAGGCCAGAAGGGAGGTCGAAGATGTTGTTCGGAAGCTGGATGACGAGATGCATGGTAAGGGTACGAAATCCCCTTTTTGGGTCAATGTTTTGACAATACGGGCCAAGGATTGTGGCAGCAATGGAGATGAGACAGTCGTTGAACTCCTTGAAGTGTAGTTGAGCTCTTTGGCCAGATGTCTCATCGACGCCATCTGTGATTGTTGGATATATACTTTGCCAGATCTCTAGATAGAATTGTGTTGTATGGCAATCCCCACCGGATGTTGGCCGAGTTGTTGTTTGCTTGGTTCCCCTGTCCTCTGTGGCGTCGCAAGATGAGACATGGCAAAATGAACAGCCTAGCTGGTTGACCGTCAAGAATGAGGGGTAGACAGGGCGTCACTCGAAGGGGGTAATACCGCACACCTAATCGGATGACTAGATGTCCGATATGCTAGATCGAACTTTTTTTTTTTTAAATACTTTTTTTTTCATCAAACCAGCTCACGTCGTCAAATTTGAGTTTTTACTTGAAGCCACGCTGCGGAGGAAAGTAGATCAATTCATTATCTCCGTCTTGTTTGCGGTAGGGCAGAGCGCTGCAGAAATGGGAGGTGGACCATAGCCTCTGGACGGTTAGAATCGCGGCCAGTGGAGCCGAAATTACAAAGATTGTGGCGCGACGTTGTCAGCATTTCTGGGGCTTCACAATGGAACAAAAGCTCCAGTTTATCAGTTATCATGTCGTGTTGTTTGTGTTTCCTATCCGAATACGCCTCCCTCCTCCGGGGGAAGGAATATAGCCATCCCGCAGACACCAGAACCCACTTAAATCACGGATCACGATTTAGTTGTTTGCTTTCCACCCAAATTGCAGGGATTCGGGATGGGGTGAAGCATCACCGGCTGGTGTGAAACAGGCCGTTTGTGCAAAAAAGTAATGCCTATCTTGTCTTTTTCTTTCTTACTTAAACTGGTAAGGTGGATGCTAGGTTTTTCAGTCGAACGACATGGTGAGTAAGTTGGATGCATGATGCAAATATGGTGACTGGGGAACATTACCGCCGGGTACTTTTGATCTGGCAGTAGATTGAGAAGAGGTAAGGGTTTATGCATAAGCAGTACTTTGCATTGCCTAGTACATTTATGCAAGATTACGGTGGAGCTTTGCAGTTGTCACAAGTATGACATGGTCTTAGCCATCCCGTTGTCAACCCTGAATGATGATTCATAGTCACAGACGTCCCACTAGGATCGACATCCTTTTTCAACTAGCCAAGCCAGGGTCAGTGTGTCGTCTCGAGTCAATAGCTATACAATTCAAGGAGTGGCCGCTTTGTACACGTTTTTGCGGGATCTGATCAATAAAGTTGTTTTTCTGGGTTGTACATGGACGTCAGGTGGTGATGGTAAGCGAGCCGCAGCGTAACAACATTAGATCAACGTTTGAAGCACTAACCATGTTGAATGAAACACGTGACTCCACGATGGTCCAAAGTCAGACACCATGATAGTATATCGACACAGTGGCTTCAATAACCTAAAGTCCGCCATTCCAAGTTCTGTATTTCGTGTTAGGTCAGGATATGCCTTAGCTACCCTGTACGGCGAGTCAAGACGTTGCTAAACGCTTTGGCCGAGTCTAACCTCACCTAAGTCACTCTGCTCACGAGGTTCAAATGTTATTTCGATACGATGTGTTGATTTAGAATGGTAGTACAGGGTCATTCAACAACATTTCAACCACTCCGCCCGATTTCCGAGCCAGCAACACGCGCGGGTGGATCAGGTCATTCAAACATTTTTTGGTTAGAGTCGACTGCCTGATGCTCAACACGCCATGACACAAGTCGTGCCTTGACTACTATACACAAAGTGTAACTTTAACTTATCATCGTCAGTGTGTGAATGTTCGTTCGAAGGTCGCGAACTGCTTAACAAACTTCTGTCTTTCAAGCTTGAACAAAGATAATAGAAACCTCAATCATGATTCAAACACCAGTCTGGTCATACATGCATTTGATATGACTGTAAACCTACCTCTGATCTATAACTTCATGCCAGTATCTTCAACTGATAACTATAAAGACAAACATGTTCATTAATCTCACATATTCTTTCGCTTGTCCCCATGCTCAAACTCATTCCAGCCAAGGTCCTTCAAGATGCCTACAGTTTCTTCCCAATCATCGCCCTCGATCATCTCCACCGCCAGTTTATGTTCTTACTGGGCTTTCCGGAGCTGCGCCTGAGCTTCTCTTGCTCGCTCTACTAGGACCATCATACGTTCAAGCCCCTCCTTCCGTTCCTTTGCTGTATCATGTCGTTCCTCTGTCTCAATCTGCTTCTGCTTTGCGTTGTGTATTTCCCGTGCCAATGTCTCGCTGTCGTGCTGGATATTATCACCAGTGCATTTTGCCCCATTGAGATAGTCCCGGGCCGTTTTCTCTAAAGTGCTATGCAGACCATCGAGAACTGACGGGCGATCATTACCAATGTCGATGCCGCTATCTCTGCCTGGATTTTGAGAAAATCGTGTTTTAATATCCTGTTCCACAGTCTGTAACTCAGCATCCTGCTTGCTGATGAGTTCGTCAATAGCCTCTTTCTTGGTCTCGAGCTTGGCAAGGACTTCAATTGCTTCGAGTTTGACATCCCGGGCAGCCTTCAATCCACTGGCGACATGGCTGATCTGTCGCACTTGCTCAGTAGTGATCGTGGGGAGATTGGTCTCGAGATACGCGCGATGCTGGCGCTTGGTCGTGTCCTCGGCGGGACTGGACAAGACGTGCTTCCGTTTCATGGCTGCCGAGTTTGTTGTTTGAGTCGTCGTGGTTTCGCGTTCCTGTACGATCTCGCCTGGTGTGAAGAAGGTATACCGAGACAATGGCGACGCTGGCGAGGAGGACGGAGCGATATTTTCTTCCACCTGCAGGTCGTTCATACGAATGGGCGTGCTTGGATTCTGCATAGGCAAAACCTCGAAGCTAGTGTTAAGAAGTAGTGTTGGGGCCGCAGTATCGTGGTCGTCACGGTTAGATTCGAGATCACGGCCTGGCTCAAATGGTTCGTCGCTCTTTGATGGCCTAGTTGAAAGATCTGGTGACCTTATGGAACGCTCGGGTGATGGGATTACAAGCTAATCGTACACCTCCATGGTGATCTTTGCGCTAAGATGAGGGTGCAGAATTCGGTGTCCAGGCTTGAGTTTCTCAGACTTGCGGGCCACGGCGCGATCCACAGTGGTTCTTAGAAGCCCGTTATTTTCCCATAAAGTGATTAATGGAATGTATTTTTGGATGTACACAGTCGAGATGCGTCGCATATCTCGTACCACTTTGTATGCTGGTTCCGTCCGTCCTGCTTGTGAAAGCCCTTGGCGAACATCCGAAGGGATCCACTCCGTTCCACCCCAGTTATTGTTGAGCCAAGCGGAGTCTGAGTCGAGTTTGTCGTTGAGTTTCGCTCGCTTCTTCTCTTTGTCTCTTTCGATGTTCTCGTCAATAAGCCGGGCCGAGTCGCGCACCAAGCGATCCAAGCTTGCTCGCTCACTGCAAATGCCGTGCAGCACAGCTTGTTGCAAATCGGGGGTGGAGATCCGGAGAAGGTAGAATTAGAGTCGAAGGTGAGCTAAAGAGTAGGCCTAGAAATATCCAGGCATTGTATAACAGACTTAATAGACATACATATACCTTCACGGTGAGAATGAAATATTGGTAATAGTCCTATGGCCATTTATGATGACGTCTATCCGAGAGATCGGAAGCTGCGCGAGCTTGAATATTCGAATGTACCATTGTCGCAAATGTGATTGAGGCAGCAAATATAGATATGGATATCTTCATAGCTACGCCTACCAACGAGAATAAGGGAAGAGGCGCAGACAACTGAACTAGAAAATATAAGGAAGGAGAATTTGTTGAGAGGTAGGAAACGACGAATCTGGTGGCATGTGCGACAAGTGCATCGAGTGGAAAGATTGTAGGTGGATTGTTATCGATAAGAGATACGCCGCTTTTGGCATAGTGCTCATCGAGCATGACCAGTACACAGCATGATGAGTTTGAAACCAAGCGATTGGAAGCAACATCTGTGGAACATTTTGTCTTAAGCCCTTCTTAGAACCTATGAGTTTCCAATTGACTATCTGGCCTGCTAAAAGGATGAGTTCAGCTTAACAGCCGCCGCAAAAACCACAAACATGTTTATGCCTCTATAGCCCAAAATATGATCATTGGTGCAATCTTTTGCAATGGGATGTGTATGCGTGGGTATTGTTGAAACACTATCAAAGTGACCCCATCACCTGCATGGAATCACTAGAACTTGTTGTCATAAACGTGCATTTGAATCTCATCATGCTCGAATACTCGTCTCAGCCCAGGTCTTTGTTCGCCATCAATTTTCAGGGCTGGAACTGCAGTGTAGCGCAAAGGCGGGGTTTGCTATCAGTGACATCATTTCTATTGTTCAATCGTTACTTAATGAACTATCGCTACCATGATGCCCGTGATTCCAATGTTTAAGTTACCAGTTACCATCACCGGCCTTGAATTTTTACCTGCAATTCACATTCCTTCGTCTCCACACTTAACATCCATTTTTCGAACGACCAGGCTGCGCCATCTCTCATCCAAATTCAAATCCCCATTCGCATCATCAAGTACCGATCGTTAATTTATTTTCAAGTATCGCTAGGTTGCCCGTTGTCGCAAATGGCTGACTTTACTACGCTCTGCCTGAGAGAGTGAAACATCGCAACATCGCTCTACTTTGCATCGGCGTCCAATAGACATCTGCCATCATTGGTATCTCCCCAGCGTCTGTCGCGCTTTCGTGCTCCATCGGTATCTTCATCACTCTTCAATGTTTATACAGTCATCTCGCAAGATATGACATCTATCGTCACAGAATCTTCCCTTCTTTCGACACCTGCATTTCTTGGTCTTACAGAGTTGGACTGAGTCGCAACTGCACCCATCTCGAAGCCACTGAAAAAGGTCAGTTTTTATTCTTGGCAAGACGTGACGGATAACTCACCTCCAAAATCTCCATACATTCGTCGTATTTTGACTGGCTCGGCCAAGTATATGCCGTATTTCCGGTTCGCCAAAGGTTTAACAAGTGTTCGATCTTTGGTATGAACTGAGGGGATACCGGCTCATTGGTAATCGCCGGTGTTTCTATCGCAGCCTTGGTTCCCTGTAGTATCTCAAGCAAATGGCTGGTGTTCCAGTGCATTGTTCCCGTCATCAGACATGTCTTCATCGTCACCGGTGCGTGAAGACAGTTGGGGGGCATGATTAGCAGGGAGCCCTCCTCGATATGAATTGCAATAGGCTTGGTTGGAGGTATGGCACCAGGTTCAGTTTGCTTCTCTAGCTCCTCCATTGTCAAGTTCGGCCATACAATCCAAATCTTCTCACCCTGTTCATTGAGCACTGTGGTGAACACGCCATGACGATCAACATGGGGTAGGTGGACGGCTCCAGTTGTTGCCAGCAGCTGAAACCTCGCACTCGAGTCCAAATCCCCGATGTAGCCTTGAGGGCTCGTCTTGCCATTGTCTCCGGTCGACATCTCAAGGACTTTGTAATTAATGTTGTTGGTAAAGCACGCCGGGACAGGATTGTCCTTGATGCCCATAATATTGAGCAGGTTATAAGCGTACCCATCGGTGGCATCGCGCTCTTGGAACTCCTTAATGACTTTTGCAGACGGTCGGTTAACTGGATGATGTGCTGAGAGGCCATCCTCATCACATCCACCTTCCTCAGGGGGGCCAAAATCGTGAACATCAAGAGTCTGCTTCGTTGACAACACTTTGAGGAGGTGATCCACGGTGAGTCGATTGGTAGTAGAGTATCCAACGACTAACACGGGAAGGTTGACTATAATCTTTGTAGTCTCGGCGAACAGCTCGTGAGCTTCCTCCGGAGTGCAGACAACAATCGAATCCCGAGCCTTGCTATTCCAGTCATGCAAAACAGCGCGACCACCAGCAATTATGTTTCCAACGACAACATCGTTGCACAGACGTTTCAACTCGGTATAGTCTTCATACGCTCGACTGTTACTCGATGATGTTTGTACAATGGTGTTCCAAAGCTCTTTCAATCGAACAATCGCACTCTCGGCCTTTGGCTGATATGAGGATACCCCATTCGGTGTTTGCTGCGAAGGAGGTTTCGGAACGACAGGAATATTACGTTGAACCGATAAAGGCTTTGATGTCTGTACAAAGGGTTAGGGAAGGTGAGGCCGCGTGAGGGGGATCGCACTAGAGCAAGGCCAGACAAGAGTGGGTTTCCAGGCTGTATAGGCAGTGGTACCGGTGTCTCATGGGCAGTAAGGGATTGAATTTGAGACCCATTGCGAGTACCTTGCAATGACGAGCAGTTCTTCTTATGGTGTTCGTATTTACCCTTGACAAAGAACCGACCGCAACCGTGGGGACAGCGCCGGCAATTGCTTTCATGTTGTTCTTTGTTATTCCGTCGGGGAAAAAGCCTTCGACATTTCGAGCAGGAATGACCCTTGCCAGTGCGGCATAGGCGCTCGTGTACGTCAAAGTGAGATGATTTGGCGCTGCTATAACCGCATCTTTGGCATCGTTGACACTTTGATGTATGCTTTGACCACGCAGTATATTCAAAGTATTGGGCGCATGTCGGGCATTTTTTGTCGGGATTGGGAGACATTATGGCGAGTCTGTCTTGAATGATAACTAATATGGTCAAAGAGGAAGCTTGTAGTCAATGATATTCTCAGTGCCTTTATGGTCATGAGAAACGGCCGAGAAGTAAACAAAGAAGTCCTTTGTTCTGACCAACTGCTTGGACGGGTTTTCGGCTGGCCAGCACTGCTAACATTTGGCAAGGTGTCAACCACAAATCTGAGCACCAGAAGTGGAAAATTCGATTGGAAACGCTTTTTGGATACTCATAATGCTCACCAGAAACTTCTGCAGTAGAGACTGGGCATTTGTACAAATTTGATAGTGATTAAGGGAAAAGCAACAGAGTCGGGTTTGATCTAACGATCAATATGGTTTCTCATTTCCAGGTAAAATTGGCAAGTTTGCATAACTAGTCGTACAATTTGATTAACAGAACTAAATTGATGTCGCAATCTGGTCCTTTGTCTGGTTAGCTCAAGATTTCATGTTTGTCTCCTAGCTCTGAATCAGTATAATTTGTTGGAGTTGTGGTTGTTGGTCGGTGAGGTATGTTGCTGCAGGGGCTCTCTGTAGTACCAGCAGGGTTTCCGCTCCCGCCCCTGCCCCCAGTGCATCGTGCCGTAGCAGCACCGCCCTTCAGTGGCCATTGGTCGCAGCAGCGCTTGTTCTTTCAGTAGTTGTAGGGTCGCGGCAGTAGTACTTTCCTTACCTAGGCGATGTAAGAGCATGAGATTTAATTTCAAGAAAAATATAGTTAGACCGTTACAAATGACTACATAATACCACTAGATAATAATAACGTAACGTATCGTAGTTTTCAGAATTCAGGTTTTATATTCAATTCTTCTTTCAGTGGATCGACTAGTGTTGTTTCGACTGGAACCGTTTCTGATGGATGATGTTACGGGCAATAACGGTGATGAGAACATAATGACAGCAGATACCACAAGAAAACCAGGCCGGTTTCCAGAGCTGCGTCGATCACGGACCACCTGGTGTTTGGACGAACGTCGGCGAATCTCCAAATTTTTCAAGCCAAAACCAGCTTGACTATGGGAGACTTGAACAGGAAGACGACACGTTGTAGAATTCTTGTATAAATGGAGTTGGGTTTACTTCTACCTATACTTGAAGATTATCCATAGGGTGTATGATTGGTTTCAAAAGCGGGATGTTTTACGGACCTTTCTTCACTTTTTCTTTCATCAAGTCTCACATCTCTTTCGGTTTGGATCCATTGTCATCAATAGACAAAAAATACTAATGGAGTGGTCGTCTGGAGTGATTCTGAAAAGGAAGAGATATAGCTTATAATTTCCCCGACGAAAATAAAGTAATCAAATTTCATAATGCAGTCAAAATTTCCCAGACACGGACTGTTGGTAAAAAAAAAAAAGATGTAGGGTAAGGTTGATTGTGTGATGATGATCTTTATCTTATCAGGCCACTCCGCTTTATCAGCAGATATAGTGCTCTCATTGGATAGTGTTTTCACCTGGGTATCTCCGTTGATACTGGTTGAGAATCCTTGCTAATGCTAGAGTTTGTCTATTTTTAGACTGGCCGCGATAATTGCTTACCTAGAGGAGAGTCTCTATGACTATAATAAATTGTATCTTTACTACCAAACTTGCGCATAGAGTGTTTCAAGCAATAAAAGAAGAATTGCAGATCGCTGTGACAGATGCCGGTATTAACAAGACTATTGAGCAGAGGCCCTAGCAGGATGTCAAATTAAGCAGTAAATGGTACACGTTGATGTCAGTGAAGAAAAATTTTGAGGTCATAAAACCAAAGTTCTGACACTCGGGTCAGGGGTTATTGACGTTCAATGATGAATCTCATAACCAAAAATGGGTAGATATGCATTATGTTTGCGAAACGATTTGGACGTTTGGCATCTTAGGTATCCAGTGAACGCATAGCCAAGACTGCAGGGGATTTGTTGAATCTACCGGGTCGGTGCATTAGTTCAAATGGTCGAAGAGCCAGTAACTGTCAACGGTATGAGACATCAAACATCAGACGTTCATTATGTTATGGAGGATCTGACTGAACAGGTAGGCTCTGAGCTCTGTTTATGTCTGGTTGCATACCACAGCACTCACGCTAATGCAATTACACAACGCTAACAGAGAAGGCTTATATGCATTATGCCAATGTTTGCACGCCACCAGTCTGGCTTCCTAGCTTTTTCTAAGTACGTTGCTCGATGACCGTAGTTCTATTTGGTCGAAGGCGCTGCCTCCTGTCACATATACCAGCCGTCCCCAAAACAGACTCCTCCATACCCATCTTCTTTATTGACCATCTCCCAACCGTCACCACCCAATAGTCAACTTTCATATTTCTATTTTTGCTTCTATCACATATCGAAAAAATGGAAAATACAGACGATGAACGCATAGGCGACCATTGCGAGGTGTTGTTACGGAGAATCCATGAGCTGGAGGCTGAGTCCGAGCAGCTCCACGCAGAACGGGAAGAGCTCTGACAGGCAATGGATCGAAACAGCCCAAGCAGAGGACCAGTTGGAGTATATTCTGCCTCATGTTCTAACAACAGATTCCCCGAACAAAGTAAGATAGGTTTCCGGATAACTGATTGTCTTCAAACTGATACAGTAATAGAGAACATCACCCCGAGACTTCAATCTAATACAGGTCGATCGACATGACCGAGCCTTGACGGACCAATGTGCGAACAGGCTCTCCCATGTCCCAAATGGCTTGACTGGCAGGAAGATGGCGAACAGCCACCTAGATATGAGATGTTAGATTGATGATTTGTCCGCACTTAGAGCATTATCTACCTATGTTGATCTATTCTATGACCTTCAGCTGTCCTGTTTTGATGTGCCAGCTGTGCTGAAATGCCTCGATGCCAGTTTCCACCATCTCCTCAATCATTTCTCTTCTCTTCTTAGCTCATGTCACTCATGTCCACCAACGAGCGTATTCGTTTTATGTCCTACACGAATATGCAGCCTCCCTAGTGCTTCTTAGGAGACTTGCATCAATCCAAACCTAGCAAGTCGTTTGTCGTCTCACTGTCGTAAGCCACGCGATGCCACGATGTTAATTTCCGCCAACCAAGACACGAATTCTGCTGCAGCTAGTCGTATACCGTTACAACAGATCATGACACCATCTATAGCCAAGGACGACACGTACCTGCTAGATAACATGGTACTAATATACACCTGAATCAACACTTGCTTGACGCTGTAGAGGTCGATGCAGAAAGACAGCTGAGAGGCTAAGTCACGAACTGACGATCGTAAGTCCAGATTTAATGAGATTGATTCGACAGATTGAGCTTAGCGTGAAACGATTCCGTAACGCCACAACAGATAGTCATATGTGATGACTAGACTAGTTAGTTATGTGGCGACAACTTGAGCATAATTGAAGGGTTTAAACAGTCTTGTGCTTCATGATTTATGCATAAGTTGCCGCACTTCTGGCATTTTACGAGAGATTCGCGGGATGTAGTGTGATCCCTGTTCGGAATAGTTTTGACCCGAAATCATCATCCCTTTCCGGCGTGGCATCGAGAGCATCATCTATTTCTGACGTTGACATTTTCGCGAATAAGTTTTATTTATTTCAGGTCTGGCTGGTGATATGCGATCGGCCCACTTGGCGATGGTCTTGGTGGGATTCGCTATGCGATTACACAGGTCATGCTGCCAAACGCAATTACAAAAGCGTCGACAGTGATTTCCCGATACTTCCGGCACATACAAACATCCTTACCTATATTGTTTCTCTTCTGCTGACTCTTTCTTGTATTCGTTCACTTACCTACACCGCACTATCTGATGACTACTGCCTTTGTAAAGAGGATACGATCACAGCGACCAGGCAATTGTAGTGGGCAGATGCTTTGTTCTTTGCCAACAATAAACGAGAATGGGGACATGAAGTTGTTTCCGGATGCTTTGACCATCTAGAAGGATTTATCATGGTTATGTATCCCCTGTGACGCAAGAGTTGTCTTGGAATTCAGAGCTATAACAATGATATATGCCCTTCAGAATCATGTTCGAATTTTGTTGAATTGTAAATGCGATAACCACAGCGGTCAGGTAGGCCAGTCAGGTACAGCTTAACATAAGCAGAGGAACTTTGCAAAATTACTTCGAAGACTCATTACACATGTATGTCCAACTTTATGGATATATAAGACAAAAGAGACAATATATACTTAGAGTCCACCTCCAGAAACGCCTTATGAGTTACGTCGTAAAATAACTTCAATAACATCCTTATGCCCATCATGATCGCTTGTTTGGCTGTAAAATTGTTGAGCTTTGGCGTAGTCCTTGGGATCGTTCAGTTTATAGCCTAATGCGTCTTCTTCAATGCTCTGAAGTACTGTCATATTGGTTGTGCCTGCGACGATGCCGTCCTGTACGTCTCCTGCAATGTGATATCGTGCCCATACCGCATCGCCATACCTGCCATCGCGAATTGCGCTGACGTACTGACTAGCCCATGGCTCGACGACTGGGATCCAAGAAGTGTTGGATAGGACCTCTTGAATAGAGAACTCAAGAAATAGCGGCTCGACGGAATGGTTGATATCTATGGTTGAGACAGTCGCAGCGTCGCTTTGTGAGTTAGATCTGGAAGTAACCTTAACAGCTTACGAGAAATCGCAAACTGACCTTGTCATTTTAACCTACTGTGTCAATTTGTGGCAGACAATGGAAGATAGAGCACAAACCAACGGTGAAAAAAGGCAGTCTGAGAGGATCAGACAGGGAGAGAAGAAATGAGGCATTTATATCCAGAAGTAGAAGTTATCGATGAGCTGAAAAACAACGGGGGGTTGGTTTCTCAGCCTGGCGAATCAAAATGCGAAACGTCCCATCAAATCTTTGGCACACAGTCACTTGTATCGTACGTAGTCTTTGATGTCGCCAGTTTTGAATCCTCTGTACCTGCTTCTTGTCTGATCTTAGCAGTTTTCTAGCGGAAGGCTATATATTACTTGTGAGAAGTTGTCATCTGTGCCCTGTGTGATCAACTCTTCGCACTGAAACGGGTCGTGCCAGCTCAGTTATTGTTACTTGGGCATGGCTAAAATTATGGGACATTTTGACATGACGCATCTGTCGAAAAATGAAACTCGTAACATTCACCTCCCGTCCATTCGCTTGGCCGAAGATGGTGTCATCGAATATCGATTTTTTGTCGATGATAGCTTCGCAACGAGTCGCAAGGTTATCAGAGCGAAAAGGGGCTGGCTTCTTTCTTATAGAAGGGAGCCAAAGAGGTCGAAGGCAATTGGCCTACGTTATTCAGACGAGCAAAGTATTCTAGCCAGCTGTCCCAAATCATCTTCCGTTGCGGCTGTGTCGTATTCTCACTCTTCCATCTCCCAGCGTCATTCCTTACCTACCGTGGTGCCATAAGCGGTTACTTTGAAAGACAATAATCAACAACAACAACAACAAACGGGACAATTAATTACATTACCAGCATAGTTCAGGCACACTATATATAGCTACACTGGCCGTGGAAGATCCGTGTTCAGGAACTTTGAGCGGTTAGCTAGGGCGATTGACCGGGACTGTGTCATTGTGAATAGTCATATGTTCACCTTTCGCAGCCATGAACGGCCGTTTTAGTTGGCAGTCAGCAACAATGACTGCTGTCAGCGGATGGTAGTGAGATTACAACGGTTCACCATGCACTGTCTAAGCCACACCAGTCAAACAATGCACTATATTCAGGAACTTTGTCGGTATTGCTAACTTCTGACAATTATCTACTGCTTCACCGCCTTCCCTTACCCTGTTGACCGCCTTCCATATCTGTCAGGCCTCTAATACGGACTGGGTCTAGCCAAGCAGGCCTCGCACGATCGGGTACACCAGCAAATTTCACACCTGGTGAGGAATCGTTGCACCGTATCGAGTGCGCCGTACGTATCGATTCGATATGGGTCTTAAAGGCAGCCATTTCCGAAATGAAGTAGTAAGTATGTTCATTACAACAACATAACCTGGCGTCTAGCCTATGCCGTGTTTCAGATTTCTGCTCATGTACGGAGGAAGCCGCAGAAAGTATTGTCTCGCCCCCCCGGTCGTGCCTTTGCAGGGGCTCCCAGCTAGCGTCAGAGATCCTAGTCAGTCAGAAAAGTCAGATGACTGCGGTGAGAGATTTCTCTCCTATTTTCCCTTACAAATGCCGTAAAGTGATTTCTTCCTCCTTCTGATGACTCTATTGATATTCGAAGATGACTGCGGAAACTGATATCGCGACCCGTGCCTTAGTCGTATCTCTCATGTCGCCCTGCGGAGGCAAAACCACCGGCGAAATCGCCTTGTTAACGGGACTTCCAAACCGTCAAATCCGTCGTATTTATGCTCGTGCAATCAAGCGAGGATTTGAGCCAAATGCTTGCCCTCTCGTTCTTCGTAATGAACATGTAGAAGATGCCCCCCGCTCGGGCCGGCCGAATAAGGCAACGGAAGAAACGACTGCGCTCGTTGTTAGTAAGGTACAAAGAGAGTGATTTGGGATGGAAAAAACGACTGCTTATATTGACGGTAACTTAGTGCGGCAGGAATAGAGGTCTCTGTCCCCCTCACAAGGCAGATCTTAAGAGCGGCAGGATTCCGCAAGACGAAACCGACGAGGAAGCCTGGACTGACGAAGAAGATGCGTAAGGAACGCCTCGCTTGGCGTATCGCCCACTAAGACTGGTCCCTTGAGGACTGAAAGGCGGTGATTTTGTCAGACGAGACCTCTGTGATCCTTCTGCACAGGCGCGGGGGCTACAGAATCTGGAGGGAAGCGCAGGAAAGATTTCTCCGCAGCTGCATTCGTGAGCGCTGGAAAGGGGCGATGGAGTTTATGTTCTGGGGATGTTTCTCATACGATAAGAAAGGCCCTCGTCGCTGCTGGAAGTCAGAGACTGCAAAGGAAAGGCCCGGCACAGTCGTACAGGAGGATAAGGCGCCCGCACACTCGCACCACGCACAGCAGCGAGTGTATGACCTCGCCGGCGTACACTGCCTTCTTTGGTGTGGAAATAGCCCTGATCTCAACGCTATTGAGCCCGCGTGGCCGTGGTTAAAGAGGGCAACTACGAAGAAAGGTGCCCCCAAGAGCCGGGCCGAAGCTGTACAGGCATAGTAGAAAGCGTGGCGAGAGCTGCCGCAGGAGAAGATCCAGGCTTGATAGAGGGAATGCCTTCACACATTGCAGAGTAAAAAGATCATGAATCTAGAAGGAGGGAATGAGTAATTTGAAGGCAGGGATTATCCCCTGCAAGACTGACTAAGAATAGGTATCTTTGCGTTTGTTGGCGTTGATCAATCTGTGGGGTGTGCAGGGCGAAACAATACTTCCAACGGCTGCCTCTGTAGTTTGAGGAGTACCCGTGGGTCTGAGTAATCAACGCCGACCCATCCCCCTCTGGAGAGAGGGTCAACCTTAAAACTCAGACCGGCGGGTATTCTAGTTGAGACGCTATTTCGTGATTAAGCCTCCGGTCTAGTGAAGCTCCCGGATCTTTATGTAAGACGATTGGTTGACGATATACAATAAAGTTTTACTAGACTAAGCTGCCAAAACACCCACGAAGGACGAGTCTATCATGAGACCAAATAAGAGTGGAAGCTTTCCCAAAGCAGGTTTGTTATCAAGATAGTCAAAAGCCCTCCTATCTAGGCAGAGGAAGACCATGCCACATGGCCGGACGCTGGAGCTTTTCGAAGTAAAGCCTATTGAGCTGTTTACTATTACAAGAGTTTAAGTCGATATAGATCAAGTAACTTAAGCATTCGTGATGTTTGCTGTTCTTTATATCGTAGAGTTTTATTCTTAAATCTGGACGCTTATTATGTGACGTCTTCAGATAGGTTTTCGTTATTATGTGATCTGAAGTATGACAGGTTTCAAACATAGCAAGATAGTTGATGGATACCTTATGGCACCAAGACAGCGACCCTGCCAGAATTACGACTGGAGCACAGGCGTCGAAATCAGCTATGACGTCAACCACTCAAATTCATAAAAAAGTCAAACACGGCGGATGGACTGCAACCTTACCAACGCAACGCGACACCAATTCCACGACCAGAACGATCATCATTTGATCTTCCTGTCTCCATCAATCTTACAATCAACCGCTATCTGAATTTTGCAGACAAACCTAGCACTCTTACTAGATCGCTCACCGTGTGCCTCAGGTTTGCAGTCTTGCCACCAGGTATGGCTTCCACAGTCTCTTCAGAGAGGATGGAGGGGCAATAGTACTTATACTTTACGGAGGTAGATCCAAAAGTGCCGACGTTCGTCGCTCAAACCATATGAATGAACGACCACGAGCAAGACCCCATGACGAGATCCCACAAACGAGTCCTCAATCAAGAGTAGCCTGCCACTAGTTAACAGCAAGGTGCGACAAGAATTACCTACAGAGATGTGTCGAGCCTGGTGCCATTATCGGCGTGCCATTCCTTGTTTCCCAGCCGCCCACACTGCCGATCATATCACAACGCCTACCAAACAGCATTAATCAAGCCATGGTATGCTGCAGCGTATCTAGCATAAGCAAGATACCGAGCATTATAACGAGGCGGTCATCAAGACCGCTATGGCTGCCGGATACGGACATCCGCTGTATCGACTAGGATGGGGCCATGTCAATGGTGATCGGGAAGGTGTTATATTGGCGGTGGTAACGATGGCGGTGGTACCAAACATATGCTGGTGCCTGGAAGGCTCCTGGTACCAATTTGTGACGCTTGCAGATGCGATTTTGCCCGGGAACTTAGTTACGGCTATGTCGCTGAAAGTGTTGTTGATGGCTAAGAGATGCGACGGTGCCGGAGCTGGCAGCCATGATTCTAGGCAACCGACGATAATGATCATAGCAGTTCCGTGGGTGATCCTAATACTGCCTCATGTTTCTCGGTCACAGGCTCAGAGGTGGCCAGTCTTTCCGGTGTTCATCTTAGTCGTCCCAACTCTGCTCTTGTCACGGCCTCGCAACTCTTTCACGAATGACGAAGCCACGAAGACCTGGACTACTAACGAAGACGAGTTGACGAGTGGTGTGGCACATAGTGGGTGATGTTCAGATTGAGGTCACGGTCAAAGTTGAGTCTAGTCACAGCTTCTCTACTGATTAGGTGTGGCCTGAGCATTCGCATCGCCCCTCTTAGATCCCAGTCTCTACTGTCGAGAATCCAACAAACACGCTGACTATCTATATCATATCCTCTCGCCTCCCATTATTACCTCGCCTTATTTAACCAACAATCTCGTTTGTCCTCGATATCCCAAACCTGACGATTAGTCCAGGCGACTTCGGCAAGGATCACGACTCCAGAACGGCAGCGGCACTATTAAGTCTGTCACTGGGAAGAGCTGAGATACCAGCCTTAATGCTGCAGGAGGCTGAGAAAGGCCTTCATGATACACTCGGTTATGCAACGTCTGGTCAAGTGGAAGACACTTTCTGCTGGCAGAGGTGACCCTGGACCAGAGATTGTTAAATGGTTTTTTGTTTGAGGGTTGAGCTTGATACATCCGCAAGTTATCTGCTCAAAGGCTTTTGAGTATGTTTTCAAGATCATGTTCCAGATGCTGGCCGCGAACGTTGATGGTCTATGGTCTCGTAGTGGTATATCATGTGGTGGCTATACAAAGTACGAATGTGTATAGGACTGATATAGTTTGAATCTAGTCTAACGACTTTTTTATAATGCTATCTATCATATCTGGCGTTTCGTGTTACTTCCTATCTGCCTTGTGGCTGGAAATTTTGGAACTATGGAAGCTCATCCTGTGAAGAATTTGCAATAGAAAAGGAGCGATTTGCGTGTGATGAAATTAAGCACTTACTGATGTCATGTAACCTTCCACAGCATGGTCAGACAAAATCCTCTTAAAGTGCTCTGTTGATCCTGAAGTACGGCATAACTATCGAATGCCATCCAATTTTCAGGATACACGCGTTTTATCTTCTTCTACCACGACACAGCGTGTCTGTATGATGATTTGGAGCCCCTTTGATCTACATGACAGTTGGAACTCCTACCCTTCCTCTCGCTTTAAGAAATTAGAGTAGCTGCGGGAACTCAATGCCATCATTAAAATTATGGTTGCATGTACGGAGCTTCGGCATGTCATCCCAAGAACCCCCATTCGTGCAGTGATGAGAGAGGATCGATCTGGAGAGCTGAGATAGCGACCAAGGTGGGTGGAATAACCTATAACTGCTGGCTATTGGATCGAAACCTCAGTCTTTTACTTCAAAGGATCGAAAGGCTTCGTAAAGAACTGTTGAAAACTTACCCTAAAGCAAAGAAGCCTGACTCGGTTTCCGTTGCGGTCGTAGGTATCATCGGGAACACTTGGAGTCCGGTTCTGACGACATTTCACTATATTCAATCGAAACCAATTTCTGGCACTCGTGAGTAACTCTGGAGTGTAATAGATGTGTAGAATAAGACTTTATAATCCCTAATTGCAATAAATCACCGTCATATCTTCTGGTCCTGGGATCAACTGCTAGGCCCAGCGTTATGATCCACTCTATTCTCCGTACTACTGACATCTCGGCTATCGTTACATGCTGAGGAGTGTTCACTCCCTGCATCATTATCCCCTATAACATCTCGTATGTCGATTGGGAACGGCTGTAGAGGCTTTATGCCCTCGTATATAGGAAGCGTAATTTCATCTCCCTTTACGCGAACCCTCTGCCATAATAGCAACGATGTGGAATGACTTGGCTCTGCGATTACTTCTTCTTTCTCTGATGTTTTGTGTTGTGGCTTGGACAGTGTAGTATCGTGGACAAACATGTTGACTACACAGACTTGTAGTCGAATGAAGTGATGTCTAACTGTCAAGTTCTCAGATAAAGTGACAGGAGGGATGCAGTTTATGGTCTGAATAGGACTGGAGTGAATTCTGAAGACTGGGTTTGACTCTGGCTTAAATTATTTGAAATGCCCAACCCACCCGGAATCATACTTCTCCAGCAGCCAGAAGCATATTGACTATCTCCATACGAAAATTCCATACAGCTATTGATAATGGTGTCGAACCATAATGATCTTCCTGGTCGGGATCAGTAGAGTCATGGCAAATTAATGTCATTGCGACCGTATTATGTCCATCCTTAGCCGCGAATAACAACAATGTCCAACCAAGATTGTCTTATACTCTCGGATCATTCTACCTAAGCAGCAGCTCGACAACTGCTTTATGTCCATATATAGCCGCCCATGATAACGGTGTCCGACCATACTCATCTTTCGTCTCGATCTCTGCACCCTTATCGAGAAGCAGCTCGACGACAGCTTTATATCCATTCCTAGCCGCCCATGATAACGGTGTCCGACCATACACGCTGTCTTTCGACTCGACTTCCTTGCCCTTTTCCAGAAGTAGCTCGACAATGATACGATGTCCATAGTATGACGCTATCATAAGATCCGTGAAATTAGTAGGACTCCTGTCTGAAGTCTTCCAATAAATTCCGAACCATACTGAGTAGCTTTTTGAACCGGTATCACAGATTGCCAAAACAAAAGGTACAATACTATCATCATCAATGAACTCAGCATGGCGGAAGTAAGCACCCCAGGTTTCGGCCGAGTAGTCCAGGAATGACTGTTTATCGACACAATGGCCGGCTGGATCGTTCATTTCTGAAAGTAAACCAACATTTGAGTTAAAGAAGTTCAAATAGAACACACAGAGTCTCGCAAGAACGGCGTGTGCGTCGCTGATAGTGATGGAGTGATGCCAGCGCAACTCTAATGAAATGGTTTATAGGGACGCCGAATCTGTAAGGAGAAACTCGCGGGCTGTTTAGTGGAAAAAGTAAATACTCCCTTAATGGATTAAGACAAACAACCCACACCAAGATCTAAGACATACCTTAAAGTGCTCATTGTTCTCCAAGTCGAGGTCGTCAATAGACTGGCATTTATCGTCAATATTAACGGCAACGTTCATTTCTGATAGAGTCAATGGTCGACTTGCTGCCAAAATAATATTCAAAACTTTTCGAACCATCAAATCTTTGTTAGTCTTGTTTAGAATTTGCTCATAAGCCTCATTGACAGTCGTCGGAAGTATTACAACAGCAGAATCAATCCCTTTAGGTGTCTTTTTGAAGTCATGTTTATGTAAGTAGTCAAACATAAGGTATACCCAGAGATATGTGCGATAGGTAGCCTTCTGTAATCTTTTCTCCAAGTGGTTCTTGATTTCGGTCGTCAATCGCTTCTCCATGGCCAGCTGATTAATCCAATTACTAATGACATGATTTACCTCTTAACTAATCGTTTCTAACTCCTCCTCACCTAGTATATAGATATTTAGAAAATAATCCAATAGGAAACAGAACTTAGACAAAATCTAGTCATACGGACGGCAAGTTAAAAGATACTTCAACTTACCATAGCCCAACTGGTCGCTACAGAATTAGCTCTCCATATTCCGCATAAGGTCTACAAATTCTAATTCAGCACACTCATCAAGGGCATTAAGGACCACAGTTACTGGCCCTGCCTAAGAATCTTTAATGGCATTCCGTAATATCTTCCAAAGCGATTCCATAGATTTAATAAGGTTTTATCCATCCTGACGGAATTGCGGCATCGCATGTTCAATTAGAAGCGGTTTTAGAGCAAAGAGCTAGTAGAGCAGGGCACAAAAAGCTTACCTAACGGTATTCTGGTCTTGGTCTTTAAAGAAAAAGTAGCAGATGGACGCCGATCGCGGCAATCTGTAGTCTATCAGGTACTTGGCCAGCACCGACTTTCCACAACCGGGATCCGCCAAGACCAGCAGGGGACCAGAGTCTTAGTTCATCCACGTCTAGAAGTGATCCTATTCAAGGAACCACATGCATATGCCTTCAACCCTTTCTTACACTCGGTCCTTATACCACTCGTAAGTGGCATCCTTATTGCTGGTTATATGGCGGAAGAGCTAGTGACACCTTTATTATTCTTCAGATAGCCTTTCTTTAGCTAGATCTTGCTAAGATCGAAGCTGCTCCTTAGCAATATTACGGTACTCTTTCAAAAGATCCCAATGCTCTTATATAATCTTATAGAGGCCTATACATAGGATTAACAAATAATAGTATAGTTCTAAGTATTAGAATTACCAGATAGAAGGTCACTGATTTTCCTTTCAGCTTCAACTCTGTTTAGGACTATTTAATAGAGAAGATCTTTTGCATATGCCGCCGCCATTATCGCCATAAAGCCCTGCCACTACTTGTTTTTATGCGAATTAGAGTAGTTATATATCCTGCGGATTACTAAGCAGGGGAAATGGTTTATTAAGCCGGCCGCCTCTATCTTAAAGTAAAGGACATCTATACTAGCCGCCAGCCTATCTCAGGCAAGTGTATCCTTTATTAGCTGGTTTACACTAGCAATTAACCCATAATAGATAGCAGGATTATCCTCCTTATTGTCTTACTTTTTCCAATCGACCAAGCAATCAGGGCCGCTGCTATAAGCGTCGCTACATATATCCGACCCTAGATAGATAATATCGGATTGGTAAAGTCTATCAGTATCTAGGTGCAGTCAAGAGTACTTTTTCTGTAAATAGGGCCGTCATTCTAGCACTTTTTCGATATTATCGCTAAGCTGGTGTCCTTCCAGCTCATATTCAGATTTAAGTTTACTTAATACTATCAGAAACAATTATGGCAGCTTATTTAAAGAGCCAGTAGTCTCGAATTTATACTCTTAAATCGCCTTACTATAGTTATATTAGAACACGCCGCCTTTCCTATTGCTAGGGGCACTTACGACTACATCGCCAAGATATATATTATATTTTACGCTTAGGGCGCCGCCACCAATATCGACTATTAATCTAAATCGAATATTTAAGAAGCTACATACTATATCTCTTACCACAGTAGCGGCAGAGGTTATGCCATATTTAGATTTAGGCAGGACGGCCACAACGATATTATATTCTCTAATCCTTCCTATTGCATAACTATTATTATTATTTTTAGCAGTTACCTTAAGATTGTCATGCTTTTCGTTAAAGAACGCTTAAGTAGCGACGAATTCCGTGGTGATAGCATAAATCCATCCGACCGTATACATTTGTGGGTCTGACATATTGGCTCTTGATGTCGAATGAAGGGAAAGGTGCTGAGTCGTGGGCGTGATACTTTGACATAAGAGTAGTGACGATGATGATGCTCGAAATACAAGAGCTGTGGCGAGGGGAGCGTGCAGCAATTTATTTGTTCTTCAGGGACATGCGCCAAAAATCAGGCTGTGAGGGGATGCTGAGAGAAGTGCCGCTTGGGCTGACAGGCTTTTTCCATGCAGGTTACGGCAGGGCGGGCGTCAGAGCAGATGATTGGCGAAGGCTTTTGTGACGAGGTCAACACCTAGGCAGCCAAGCCTCAGTTGGGCGTCTGCATCGGTTGCCTCTTGACGCAATCTGGTCAAAGGAATGGCCAGACGCTCGAGTACGCACCTTTCTCCAGGCTGTTCGGAATATTGCTGCTGTGATTTTGGTAGCCGGATTTGTTCCGCTCATGGATTGATAAATATTTTTCAATATTCAACGAAGACAAAAATATCTGTCACGATCGACAAATGAGCGTAGACAGCTGTATCTAAGTTTCACAAAAAAATGAAATTTCGACATCCTTTCTCCCAAAATGTCTCTATGCATAGCAAAAAGTCCTTGATGCTTTGGCGAGAGCTTCAAGGATTGACTAGCTCTAAGAATCACGTTTTTGTCATTCGAAACGACCCGTGAAGACCAAAAAGCGAATGTGGAAGCACATAGTTATAGGGTGAATTCTCACTTCCCGTAATGCTGTGAAGCTGGTATCGATAAGCTATTGATAAAGATGGTCCAAAGCTTGCTTAGTTGCCCCCGCCCCACATGCCTCGAGCAAACGGGTAGTCTTGAACTACCCCGCCTTGCTCGGTGCTTAATCCAAGACGGAGTTGATGGCTTCAGAGGATTACGCAATGTATTCGAGGCTGGCTGCAGCACAAGTGGACACTACTCTGTAACTTATCCGCTACTTGCTTTCCATGGGGGTTGGAAAACATGCAACCGTTTCCTTTTTCATCCATGGGCAGCAACATGCAACCACAATCGTGATTCTAACCAATCATAACATGGTTACTCTTCTCTCGAAGTAGGAGAAAGGAGGCAGCATAGAAAGCATGTCTACGCTGCAGAAGGGAATGCCACAGTAGAGACTGCTATTCTTCATGTTTTTTAATGCATAAATGGTAATCTTCTAAATGATGTGCCATACACTGCTTCATGCGCCCTACCTGTTATCTCTTCTTATATCTTTGTTTTCTCACAAACGAATGCGCCTCCGTTCGTCCGGTGAGGCTGACATGCCATGCTCATTGGTCGACCTTTCCATAATCGAGCCAACAAATATCTGCAAATAGAAGACCTCGCTATGAGTATCGCTAATCTTGAATCGATATGCGCACCAACTAGACAGCCTCGATGTCTTTATTCTTACTGTGTCGTCGGTCGACTCTCTTATCTGAAGTTAGGCCTGATAGCTGTGAAAGAACAGTCGGATGATGTCGAAATGATTGGGGAACACAATGTATCCAGAAATAATTGTTGATTCTTGAGTTCTGCAGATCAATGCTTAGAATTCATTATGCTAAAGCACGCTATATGTGGAGATTCGTACATTTGGAGATACGAACCGCGTGAGCACGAAAAAGCAAGTCAGCTGAAAATATCTCTATGAGGCTAATTCGAAGCTATTAAATCTTGTACTATTACTCAAAGTCATGTTTTGATACTGTTATTTTCCTTGGTTTGTTGTGTCGCGGTCAATTATCAATAGACCTGTAATTGTCTTCTCATATCTAAGCTTTGGTCTGTTAACCCTACCGTTAGCTTGCTGGAAGCATGCATCTTATAAAATGAGATTTTGCATAGGGAATACTATCGAAACTCTTTATTAAATGCTATTTGGCACGATCGACCTCAAAATATGAACCTTTCTGACCTCATCTAAGCATACACCAATAGGTAATATCATTTCTCTGGAAATGCGAATATTGGCCTTGCCTACTTGATTCCACCAAACTACTTGCCTTCAGAATATCGCTATGATCCTTCCGGCAGTGTTTTCATGTCGGGCGAAGATGTCTCCCAATGTAAAGACGGAAATTCCAGCGTAGCCCTTCATGCAGTGGCGGTTCGAGATATGGTATCGATTTTGCATAAGGAGATGGGAACCTCCAGTGTTATAAGTCACCCAGACTTTTGACGATACGTGATATCTTTAGTATCATGGAGATAGTTCCTCGGCTGTCACTGCCGATGTAAAGGATCAACAAGATGAACATTTACGTCTGGTCAGGACAGCTGTCTTACTATAGAGGTTTTATAGCCAGGTTCAACTCGGCGAGGCGAATAAAGGGCTCAATCTTAGGCGACGTGTTGTGAGTGGATACAACTCTGTTATTTTGTACCTCGGGTGAGGGACTGAACATAAAATCACAAGTAAACGAGTTGAACTCTTCTTTGGCTGCAACAAGCGATGGCGCTCTCCTGTCTGGCTGTGCTATGGCGTCATCTGGCGTACTCCTGCTAGGAAACAACAAAGTCAAGTCCCTATCACGGTCTGTTGCTACTCGGGAAGTTCCCTTCTATATCCGACAAAAAGGGTCGCTCTTGATACGTTCGAGGTTATGAAGAGTGCTTATGTAATTCAACTCAGTATGCTCGGCCTCAACAGGGATAGATCTGAGTTCGTCGCTTTCATCCCATCGCCATAAGAAGCTATGCCAGCTTGCCAACACCCGATTATAGTCTTGGAGTAGCACGGGCTGAAGATGATCTGGATAGGCACCATCGACATCGTAGGTTGTATGCCGTCATATAGGTCTGTGTCCGCTCTGCTACGCATATGCCTTTTCATGCCCTACCGTCTCGGTAGTATCATCGAATCGATCAGGGGGTACAGCGACGTCATATTTATGAATTTCTGTTATGATAATTGAGGTTTGGTGATGTATTTGAATGTTGATACCAGGTGGAATACCCATTGCGGCGCTATAATAACGCTGAAGCCCCTTGGTAAATGTTGAAAGGGTCTACGGTGTTGGTTCTAGGTCTACTGGGGATAGCGACGAGAAGAGAAGCGAATCGTTGTGCTCAATACTGGAGGGCTTACGTATGATTGCAGAGTGACTAGTCTCGTATAAATGAGGCACTGGAATATAAGTTGGGAGACCGGTATGGAGAAGAAGTGTACGACATAAAACTCGTCATTAGTTGCTAATCGAGCCTTGTAGTGCCCAGTGATTGAGTATATATTTGCACCCCGTGAGCCGATACTTCGCTCACTTGAAGCAGTATCAAACCCTTTGGGGTGACTAGCCCCCGCCAAGATTACAGAGCACCACAGAACCCTTCTGGATATCATTATGAGCCTCTGAGTACGAACGAGCGTTTCTGATGCACTAAGCACTTTGGTTTTCACTCTGTGCCTGTAGCAAATCATCGATCAGGGAGATACAGGCTCCGAGTAGTGACCTCGAATCAGTGTCTGCCAGTTGATTGGTGGGATCAGATACAAAGGAGTAGCCTTTGTCGTTTACAGGCTATCCGGCATCTGTCGCACTTGGACATGGGAACCGTGCTTCAATCACTGAGGTCATGGTCATGTGGCTATGTAATAGTAATTTACCAGATAGCCGCTTCATCAGCGATGGGGATCTCGGAGTGAATCAACTACTGGAGAAGTGATTTCTCGTCAAAACAGTCCCATGGTTATCTATCGTAGTATCACTGCTTGCAACAAGGTGGGTCCATTGAAGTTGAGCATCTTGAAAGTCCCCGATCGAAGAAACGGAGATAGCCAACTCGGACTTCAAATTCCCTCGGAACATGCTTTCCATTCAACATCAATAACGCGCCCTTGAATCTCCACGCCATATTATAATATCCGATCTCCTACTTATAGTGAATATTGCTCCTTATGTATTGTGACTAAACTTTTTGTGAGGCAATATCACCGACCCTAAGCTAGGCCTTCCTTTAAACCCAACCAACTAATAATCTTTTCCTACACCAGTGCAAAGAAGATAGGCATTGTGCGATTAACTAAGAAGTCGTGAGTTATTGTACTAGAATGCCTATGCATCTTAGTGAAAATGCTATTCTGCATTGCTATAACTACAAGCACCAGATTGTGATATCTAAGATATAGAGAAGAACTCAAGAACAGCTTCATTTAAACTTGGGGCGCAATAATTTAGCTAGCTGCCACTAAGAATAGAAGACAGACCAAATCAGATTGTTTACACTCCAAAGTGCGTCTGGTCTCACTCGCATTATCTCGAACTAGAAAGAGAAGGCCTGCTAGTAATTGTGCGTAGGTACTTGGTGATGCGTATCGTAAAGCCAATCGTAAACCATCGTGAAACTCCGCATTGAAACTAGCAATCGCGAATTCTCCCATATGACCAATGCCGGCCACCCAGCGCAATTCATCGTAAAGCCAAACTTCATCATAAGACAAGAGACACAGATCGGCTTGGAAAGATCTCACCTCTGAGAGATTCAATTAGGACTAGGCCATGGATCTAATGATACTCCCTTTAATCGGGTAGATCACAACGGACTACACTTGTGACTTGATACAGGAGCATAATTTCTCTATGAGTCCCAGAATGGCGGTACATTTAGCACTTCGTTTATTTCTGAAATATATATGAAATGTATGGAGGAAGTCTCACCATGCGCATTGTGGTGCGCACGGCATTTTACGATGACGCTTTGATACATCAATGACGTAAAAATCCTCATATTTCGTAAAATCAATATTTCATTGCCCCGTCCTACATGCACCGCTGCGACCTCTCAGTTGATCTTGGTACGAGGATGCCGGCGCGAAACCAGAAACGTTGCACGCTGGAGAACTGATGCTCCGCGTTGCTCACACATGACATAAAGTTTTAAACAACGACAACTTGAAATCTTCATAACTTCATTCCACCAACCGGTACTGACCCTATCAATGATACTTGGCTAGAAGACACGGCTCATACCTTTGTATCATACTTGAGCCATATGACCAGGACAAAAAACACAACCATACATCAACAGGCTCGCACGCCCTTTGCTACAAGTTACCCAGTTGAAGCCTCACTCGCTAAGGCAGGATCAATATGTTCCACACTCCTCACCAAGTTCCTATCCACAGCCCTCCCCTGAGCCACAAGTTCGAGAAGAGAGACATTTCTTTCTGCCAGCAGCGCTGCTAGGTTACAATAGCCATCTGGCCCAAGATTGATCAGAGCCTCGATCTCACCGTAATATTTGATTTGTCTCTGCAATTCTTGGGACCGTCCCTCGAGTTGGTTTACGTCTTTTGTATCGATATCGATCGCTCTGATCAATTGGGGACGTTGTCCCTCCTCATCGTGAAGTAGAGATGCCAGGCGCTGAACCTCAGGTTCGAGAACCGCCGCTTCTTTTGTGAAGGCCCCAAGCTTTTCATTGTATCCTTCCGCAGTTCTGGCTGCGGTCTCTTCGTCTAGCAGTAATTCGTCCTTGTTTTTCTCGAATATCCTCTTTGCATTCTCGACGGCGGCCGCTTTGCGGTGTATTTCGTCCAGGGTGGTGCGTTTCGCGGCTAGATCAACTGTCGTGGTCTGGTTGGAGATGTCACGGAGGGCTTGTTTGTTGGTGTTGATGCGGGCTTTGATCTCGTCGATCTTAGTGCTGCAGTCGATGCTGTCGTGATTTGCCCTCTGCTGGAGCATCGAGAGGGTTAAGGGCATGGTGGAAAGTGCATGTGGGAGATGCTCGGCTCGTTGAGAGGGGATCTGGATACAAAATCAGTGATAGCACAATAGAAGACGCAGGCATTGACTCACCAAGTTACCATGGCAAGGCGCTTGAGATGGACTGGGAGAGACTGACTGGGGGCGTGTCGTCTCCCAGGTTGCTGACCCAGAAGTTCGCGCGCGTTTGTTCTGTTGATGAAGGAGGATAGAGCCGGCATTGTTGGGTCTTCCGTCTCTACTAACGCCATTGTCGGAAGGTATTCCAACTCCACTATCAGGGGACACCGAAACTTGCTCGATAGGTGTAGGTGTCATGGCGGTTGGTCTCAGCTCATCTCCGTGTTCCTCACTACCCCCCAAACTCTGACTTCCCGAGTCTCTCGCGCGATGCGACGTGCTAGTCTTGCCCTTATTGATCCTCCAATGAATGGTCGCACGCCTTACGTCGTCGAGTTTGAGCGCTGGCTTGTCACTGCTGCGGGTTCGCGCGTTGTGGAGAAGAATTTCGCGGACCCTGTCGGTGGAGGAGGGCAAGTTGTCAACAAGTTGGGCTAATTCTTCGGTAAGGGTGCTACTCCAGGGTTTCGTGGGGAGGAAACCGTTGGCCAGTTCCTAAGGCCAGCAGTTTGATGAATCTAAGACCCTGTGGGCGGCGCGGATGACACGGCGACTGTTGCTGCTTGTGTGGTCGGGGAGTTTCATGAATCGTGCGACTTCGGCGTCGGTGAGGGAAGTGGTGGCACTCGCTTGGGTTGTCGGAGATGGGTTCAACGGTGCAGGAAGAGATGACACGGAAGAGCTTTCGTCCATGGCGAAGTTTGCTTATGTTCTGGGTGTCAGCGAAGTGAGAACTATTCTCAGCCGCCAAAATCTGCGACGACTGCTTATGATGAGAGAAGGAGGCACAACAGAGACATAGCGGAGTAATTGTGCTAGATTAGTGTGGCTTAGGGTTAATTTGCAACCTGTATTGCGGAAGCTTGACGCATCACTCTTCCATACAAGGTCGTAGATGGCAGTTTGCTCACCTGCGTAAGGCATCGAAAAGTCGCCTAGTTGCATGTTGGAGCTTGGCAAAATAACGCGCTTAAAACTTGGGGTAATGGATCAATTTCACGCGGCCCCTGCTACCGATCATTAACCCCTCTCGGTCGAGTTTCCCAGCCCATGAACGCCACATGATAGATATGTAGGCACTTCTCGGAGGCTAGCAACGCAAAAAGATGCAAAAGGCATGTTGCAATTCGAGGACAAATCAAAAGCAATATTTAGTTTCTTTACTTTTCTTTGAAGATAGCAAGCGGAATTCAGGCAACCCAAATAATTACCGATATTAGGAAAGAAATCACGCGCATACTGTACAGAATCCCGCAGCGAACGGATCACAGCAGACGCGGCTACGAGCTTCCTATGTACCCTGACAACAGAATCCAGAATAGCGGTGTTGGCTAATCTAATCATCTCGACCCATTTTTCCGGCAAAGTCATGATGCCAATAGTAGCCATGAATATATGCGTCGGAAGCGCAAGAGACGGCTTTATTTTCCATGTAACTGGCCGATGAAACCCCAGAACGTCCCAGCCCAGAACTTTTGGCCCTTCATCCAAGTAGTATCTGTTTAGTTCTTGACGGGATTGCCCTTTCCGGCCTGGTCGATATTTAGACGACCCATACCACCAATACCAAACGTCAAGTCTGAGTTGCCGTTGAGCTTAATAAATCCATTGGCCTGTTTTATATCGACCTTGGAATCGCCCATCAATGAGGTGGCCTATGAAGAGGCTCGGAGTTAGCAAAATAACCTCCCATCTGGCAAACTATCCAATCTATCCTTCGACATCCATGAAGCCGATATGTAACACGGTGAGCACTTACAATGACTGTGGTAGTGTAGTACCTATCTACCTTGACCCTCCATGAGGCCGGATAAGCCCATCTTGTTGGCATAATCAATCTTAGCCTTAAACGTCGTGGCATCGTCGTACCTTTGCAAATGATCAGTCTTTGGTAAGCTGTACAGGGCACTAGAAGCACTTACGATATCCAGCTATCTCCGCCGTAAGCTAGGTACCTAACTGCGGCCTCCTTGTCGTGGCAGGACGTAGCACCGGTCTTAGAAAATATGTCCTGGATCTCTGTTTCTTAGTCAGTATAGTATAGCGGCGAGGTCTAATGTGACTCCTCACCTCGGTAAGACAGTATTCCAGCGCCACCAGTACAAGGACCTTTGTCTCCTGGTCCTGGAAACGAACATCCAGGTTTCCAACATGAGGGAGAGTCGAGTTCAATGGATCGGCCATAGAACCCCAAGCCTAGCACAATCTTTTCCGGCTTGCCTCCAACGCGCCAAAACTGCCAAATATGGAGTCAGTAACACTGTTGGATGCCTTAAATAACCCAATGAAACTTACTAAATCAAGCACCAGATCGATCTCAGTCAGGTTACTATGGGCCAGAACTTGGATTCCAATTTAGCTGTTGCGATCCCAAGTCCCGTGCAAGACGTAGGACATGAGGTTGATCAAGTCGACGTAGGGTTCCATAGCCTTGGGGTCGAAGTGGCGAAGATACCAGTAAGATGTCGGGGCAGTATAAGTAACGATATTGTCCCGGCCACTACTCTTAATAGCAGCTTGTAGCTCCTTGACGAGAGAGACAGGATTAGCGGTATCTTGCTCTGAACCCCCGCGGTCTTTATCAACCGGATATTCCCAGTCAAAGCCGACGCCATCATAGCCATACTCATCTAAAAATCCCAAAAGGTTGGTTGTTAATGAATTCTTTTCGATTAGAGTCAGAAGACGCGAGCGATGAAAAAATGGCTTGCCAGGGTCCTGGGTCGCTAAATGTCCAACCACCAAGTGCAATTATGATCTCGAGTTCGGGGTCTTTTACTTTCATGTTTCCCACGTTCTTATACATATCAGCAGAGACGCCATCCATGTTGGTAATCCTGAAGTCTTTGTCTATGAAGCCGCAGGCAACATTAAGGTGAGTCAACAGGTCCACAGGGTTTTCGCCAAGCGTCATCGTGCCGCATGCATGGTTCGTGTTCCAGCCTTCCCAATAGCCAATTATCTTTTGCTGGGTATTGGTCTTGGGGGCTGAACTCCTGAATATCATTATCTATATGGTCAGACACAATTTGAATCGAACTCATCATATTCCGTGCCAGCTCCAGATGTAATCCTAGCCCATGATCCTCCGCTTTCATCAATGCCAAAAGGCGGAGGACCATCGCCGTAAAGGTAGGCATTGACTTCCTTATCCAAGCATATGTAACGTCCAGTGACTTGGTTAAGCCTGACCAGCATGCGGACTCTAATCCTTTGATCGATAGGGCGATGTCTCCATCCCAGCTTATCGCGAATATCAGCGAGGATCCCAGCATGATTACCCGTACCTTCAATAACGGAAAGAAAGCTGAGTTCGATGGATTGAAGAGTGGGTGGCAGCTTCTTAAGGACAGATATGACTTCTTCTTGGGTCACCTGCATTCCAGAAAGACCAAAGTGTTTGAGGCTCTTCCTATTGGACCACTGGTCAATGGGGAATATATCAAAGAGCGATACAGTATCCACAGCTGGACTATCCCAGCAATGTTGATCGACTGGATAGTCAGTTTGAAAGGTTATTTCTTCGAGGTCACACGCCTTAGCCAAAGCACTGCGAATGTTTCCTTTCTTCAAAAAACTCCAATCTTCGGCGTCTTGATTCGATAGCCATCCCATGAGCACCGACAACGTAAAACGTTTAAACCCCGGTTGCTCCAGAATCCGGCAAAGGTTATCGTACTCTTCGTTCGGCTGGTCAAAGACGTAATGATTGATGCCGGTGGGAAGCTGGTGATTGTCAAACGACAGCTCGGCAATATTGAAAGGGACTTCCGGGTGAGCAAGTAGCCGCGATATAATTTGAACCCCTCGCCATTTTTTCTTTTCGTCTTCACCTTCCCACGGCTCCGCCCTCCCTGGTACATATATACCAATAGCGTAGGTCCACCCCCTGGGGATCGGGTATACAAAGCCACGTGGAAATGCCCGGATCATTGGGGTCTCATATAGCGGGAAGAAAAGAAATCCATGTGCCGCTGGAGTAACAGTTACTTTCATGAGATTTGGGAACCGTGATTCTCGCAAAGCGTATCGAACGGCCTGCTCATCGGCTCCGGATTCAAAAACAGCAGCCTGCTCTTCAACAAGCCGCTCGTAGTATGAGAGTGCCTCGCGTAATAGCATAAGATTGTCGAGTAATGTTTGCTGCTCGTTACCATCCACCTTATCGACCAATCGCGACTCCGCGTCTTCTATTGCTTCCCTGCAGCGTTGCTGGAACCTCGAATGGCCTTGATAATGGTTATCATCGGTTTCAATTTCATCAGAGCTGTAGTCGTCATCCCAGTCATTGCCATTACTTCCCAAAGATTGAAGAGTAGCGTCGTCCCAGATAAGTTCCTTGATCTGTTTTCTGAACTTATCATGATTTGCGATTGCAAGGAAAACTTCAATGTTGAGCGGATTTGCAGAGATGAAAACGCGGTTGAACCGTAAGGGCACGTGACGATTGATATGGCGGCATGTTAGACGCAGATTCTTAATGTCGCGATTAGGGAGAAGGTCGAAGATGTTGTTGGCCAGTTCATTGGGTAGTCTATGAAACACAGAGCCTTTGTCGTTAGTTGCGGCCATAGTACTGGGTGGTGGCATGCGTGGAGAGATAAAGGAAATACAATACAGCTGTCGCAAATTTAAGCAGAAGCAGAAGCAGACTGCTACAGTGCTAACTGTATGCCCCTGCAGTACGAGATAAGTTAGCGAACGCTAGCTACATGGCTGTAGCAAATGGACTGTTTTATTTCTACGTGAAGTGGGTTCTCTCGCGCTAAGAATCCACTAGAGTCACGTCATGGCCTGTAAGGCTCGTTCAGAGGTGCGGACCGATTTATCAGATTTGGCGGATGATTCTAATGAAATTCCGACAGGGCGAGGTATCCGATTGTCCCAGAATTTTGCCGCCCAATCTATGAGTGGGGTCTCCGTTAGGTCGAAGCCACGGGGAATTGCAAATGCGTTCCTTCACGACAGATGATCAATTTGCAAAGAAATGCCCACGATGTAACGTTGTCTCGAACAACCCCACCGTTTCTTCCACCTCAAAAGCTTCAATATCACCGTCTCTGATAGTTTCACTTGCCAAAATACCTCAGGATGCGAGGACCTGGTCTACCTCTGCTCGTCATTTTGAGTTGTCAAAAACAAGGGCGAAGAGAGTGCTAATTTTATACAGTACTGACGCTATCCAAGATGCACAAGTTCCTGGCGCGGGCCCTCAATAGGGGATTTAGTCATTGTCTGGGAAGTGCCGGGGATATTTACTTGGAGCAATGACTGACTTGAAATATGCTTCTCACACAGTGGGAGGAAATCTATTAATTGCCATATCACGACTGTGTCAATCTGGCTAGCCTCAGTATATAGGTTCCCGCGGGTAAATACTATATTAGGCTGGAACGCTGCTGACACTGGCTAAGTATATTGTCTATACAGATGTCGATTCTACCTTTGACCTAGAGCTCAACCACCTAAGCAATAGTCTTTGCCCATGGGCAACGTGGGTATACTCATGATTCCCCATTCCAGTATCATACTCACCATCTCCTACAGTGAACGATGATCTCTGTTCTCACCTGTCATCGAGCATGCTCAAAATTTCGATTACGAGAAGGCCACTTGAGTCTTCCAATTTTAGGGTTCGCCTCTTCTGCTACGCAAAATTTCAGATGTGTCCAAGGGTGCGATCATCGAGGGCAAGCAGCTTATATCTTGTAGATGGACAGTAGTGAACCACGTTTGCCTGACCTGTCGGTACAAGGGATGCTTGCGTGTTTTCGGTTTTTCCCAAAATATGTGATTAAGGGTTCAGAGATTGAATGGGGTTCAGCTTATAAAGAGGAGGAAGCTACAATGACGGATCTGGCTCGGTAGACTAGTACGATGCGGTCAGTCGCGGTAGATCTTCGAGGTAATACAGACTGGGCTTTGTTGCCAAGCTGATGGGGCTCAAATGAGACGACAATCGTGGAACTAACAAAGTTCTATAGTCCTCCGAAGTACCTAGGATTTAGAATACCATTTGTTTATGAAGAACAATCCGCAATAATTCGAGCACTGATAGTATGACATTCTGGGATAGTCGCATAAGTGAGCAGCCCAAAGATGGTCTATTCATGCTTAGTATCACTGTGCCTTGGTACCATACCATGGTTGCAGCTATAGGCCTTGGGCGATGTTCTGAGTTTATACGTCTTTGGTATCCGTTTCTTTGCAAGGTCTTCGGTCTTACTGTTCATACCCGACGATATAACGCTTGCATCCGTTCCGTTAGCCTGGGTGAAGTTTCTGTGGTCTTCGCCATTTTTTCCAACAGTGAGCATATATAACAGTCCTGCGGAACGACACCTGGCGCATGCTCTGGGAAGCTAGCCGCCGACCCGCCCTGGACACTCAATGCAAAAGGGTCAGAGCACGTTGATTGTGATGTCGGCTGAGATCGCCCATTTGGCAAGCATTAGCCTATCAACTATGAGTCGAAGTGAAGCCAGGGCGGGTCGATTTCAGAGGGTTGGAGGATATCTTCGGGGATGGGAGTTGTCCTCGACTTGAGAAGACCACAAGTTTTGATTCGCTCGGTAGTTTCGAGTGGTCTAATCTCTAGCTATGACTGAAATCTTGCACGCAGTCTAGGCATTCCACTCTTCCGCGTTACCTTCATGACAGCATGCACTTGTTTGGACGGAAAGGTTCTGACGATGACTTACAGTGAGAATGACACGATGCGACTTATCGGCCTTGGAGGATAGTGAAAAGGTTGATCTCCTTGGGTTCCAGCGCTGAAACTCCATCACACATTTTCTGTAGGCTCTTCGAAAAGTGTCACCCTGCTAGTTGCAGGTGCAGTCTCGGTCTCAGGCTCTATGCTGTAAGAGAGATCATCGACCAGAACCAGGATCCTCTCTCACCATCTTCAGGGCACGAACATTGCCCCTACGAAGTAAACCATAGATGACCCACCGGGTGCAGGTTGCGACGAAAAAGGCCACGGCTATAAAGCTTGGAGTAGGTCTGTAGGTTATAGAATCAGTGAACGGTCTGGTAGGTGATAGAATGCTGTGCGAGAATATTTGAGAACAATTGTAGCAAGGTTCAGGACATATGTCTACTGATGAAAGGTCAATCAGTCAAATATAGTGGGAAAGCTTCATCTTACTGCTGCCATGTTAGAATTTGCAGCCTTTGCTTCTGTCAGCGTTCATAGCTGAGCAACAATCACAAATAAGAAAGTGGTGATCGGGAACCACAAAACAAAGAGCAGTCTCAGCTGAGATCATGCCGCTAAGCTCGTGTTTCGGAGAAGCAGGATGGGATTTGACGGGCTATCTGGTTGAGAAGCGGAGTTGTTCGAAGGTGAGTTGTGGCGAGTTAAGGATCAAGAGTTCAGACTCTCGAAATCGGGCGGCGCAGCTGTCTGCGGTTAAATTGACATCCACTCTGCGGGGTTTTGGACGGGCATCGCCCGACCCACCCAGGCGCATTTCCGGGGATATGCCGTTGATCAAACCAGACTGGGTGCCTAAGCAGAATAAAATAAGCTTTCGGTCGGCAAACGTGGTAATCCTGACCGTCGCTTGTCTCGTGTGACGATGTTTGCCTTATTGTTTATGGCGATGTTGCGAATGGTGGAAAATGATGGGGCTGAGAAGTGAGGAAGATGCACTTATCAGTTTATCGCACAGACGGTCTGAATCAAATAGCTTATTGCGAGGGTGCAATGATATGTTGGATTGGGTTAGCTTCCACTGGGGCCCCCGGTTGGTGGA
The DNA here is from genome assembly GCA_014898915.1 of Fusarium chlamydosporum. Classification (NCBI taxonomy): domain Eukaryota; kingdom Fungi; phylum Ascomycota; class Sordariomycetes; order Hypocreales; family Nectriaceae; genus Fusarium; species Fusarium chlamydosporum. Next base: position 27,632 of record JAAVUD010000183.1, on the reverse strand, counting down.
GCTTGCTAAGTGTATTTAGTTTAACTAATGTTACAACGGGGCTTGCACCGACTCCGCTTGTGGCTTTCACAGAGATGGGTTACCCTATAGTGGACAAATTGCGTCGCTGATTGCGTTCTCTGAGCTGAATGAAACACAAAATATGGTTCTAGTCACCTTGTGGAAACACTTCGAAGATGGAAAAAATCGTGTGTGTATGCCCAGATACTGGAAGGCTTTCGTTCCAGAATCCTGTCCGAATCATTGTATATGGTGGGACATGTGCTAAGGTGGTGATGTGACCTTTCAACGACAATTTTCGTCTAACCTGAGGAGAAATCTCTCAAGTCATAAATCGAAGAAGAAAAATAACAAGACATAAAAAATAAAGTCATTGAATAACCTACAAATGCAGTTTGTCGCATAACGACGAGCTCTGGTTTTTCGGTATCGTCAGCTTAGGTTCGTGAAACGCTATTACGGTGTGTCCTGTAAGGTTAAGCCCTCCCCAAATTGAAAGGACTTACTGTGACAGTTGGCGTTCCAAACATGTAAACTGGTCTGTATTGATTACTGTTTGCAGAGTCATAGCGCGTACACTGAACGAAGCGAGGTGTTGCGTTTCTTGATAATAAACAGAGCGGGTTAGGCGTATCTAGGTAAAGATGTCTTATTGGTAGTTGTCAAGCTAAAGGTTCTATTTAGTGCTAAGCGATAGATGATTGTGATGTTGAGAAGCAATGGTATTGTGGAACGTTGTCGGTCCAATATTGGTGCGATGTTTGCGATAACCAAAGTTATTGGACCAACTGTGGGAGTAAATGCGCTAGTGGGTAGGCAAGGGTCAAAAGACAAGATTCTGACAAGAAGACTGCAATCATGACGGATGACACAGGCTGCGATGACAATCGCGAGCGAACACTCTGCTGCGCGCCCGGTGACCAGCTCTATTGCCAAGCAATCCTTCAACAATAGATACTGCATCCCTGGATGTGGTCCGTCAGCAGGGATGGAAGTTGGGTCATCAGGGGAAAAGTGCGGAAATAACGACTTTGCTCAAACTGCTTGTTGTAAGGGAGATACACCGGCTCTCGATGTCTACCGCCAGCATAAGTGGTATGGCCCTGGAGAAGAACTGCGCTAAGGATGAGGGAGACGCTCGATATGGGTGGGACGTCACCTACGACTCATTGTTCACAGAAAGCTGGGATAGTAGTGGCGACCAACATTACTGTGATAGCATGGGGAAGAAGGGACTCAGACCTCTCTGCGAAAATGCTCGAGACGCAACCAAGACACACTTCTCCAACCGCATATTGTCGGAGAATTATTACCTAGGCCGGATGGATAGTGTCTCAAGAGGGACATGCAACGACAGTTGTCTAAAGCGAAAGATCAAGGTAGCCTTGTAATCAAGAAACGACAAGTGAGGGAAAGGCACGTCGGCCCACTGTTGTGACGTCACAATCTCGCTTGATGTTGATTATCTCAATGATGATGAGATAGAAGATGCGATCAAATAATGGGTCAAAACCCGCCATGTCCCGAAATCACCAACCTTAACGACAACGTGCTTTTATTACGATCCCCGGATGATATCACTTTAGATATTGGCCAGCACTTGCCTGACCTGGCCAAGCGTGAAGCCCTGGGTAGGTTGGCTGGTGCATTGACAGTCATATAAGTGATTGAAAAGCTCATGGGAAGTCGAAAAAAACTCCCGCAATACTAGAAAAATCAAGGTACTGGTGACGAAGTCTTTCACCCCTATATGGCCACACATTCCTTGCTTCTACATTGCAGGGAAGCTGTGGGAGATGAGGGACAGTGCTAGTACGACCTTAACGGTAGCCTCGACTTTCATCTGTAACATGGATACAGAAGAGGAACAGGCGGAAAAGGACGCAAATGTGTCGTCGGCTTCTTTGATCTGCCATACCCCTTGACTCGACACCTACGATCCTGAATCGCTACAAGATCCACGAGATGGCGATAGGCCTAGTAATGCTGTAATTGAGGATAAGTTTGGTCACTTTATGTCTATTGCAGGCGGTTTTGATGACTTAGTGTTCCCATACAACGAGATGCAATAGCCATCCGCATGCGCTCAAGACGATGCCAAAGAATTTCAGTATAAGTATTTCATTGTACAACTTACAGATGAGCTAACCTTATAGACAAGTTACAAATAGCCAACGTCAGTTAGGTGATAGTCTATATGCCAAGAACCCAGGTTGGGTTAGGTTATGTTAGGTCAGATCCAAGGGCCGTAAATTATGTCGTTTGAGTCATTCAATTCATTGACCACAGCGGTGCGTTGACCCACCGCAGAAAGGTAGGGAGCAGTTAGTTAGTTATTCGCTAATTGACATAGAACGTGCCACCACCCTCGCAATTTGCAATCCGTTCCTCCCGCATAAATTAGCCTCAGTTTTACCAGCACGATCGACCAGCTTGTTTATCGCTACAATGGACCCGAACTTGGAGCTTTATAGGAGCGCTTTAGACTTGTCCCCAATGCAGCGTAGAGGACGCTTGCGACATCTTTCCCAGTCAGAACTTGACAGGGTTTGGATGATTGTCAATAGGGAGAAGAAGGCCCAGAGGCTTCAAGAACTCATCGCAGGTCAAGACCTCATTCAAGTCGCCCTAGCAGACCCTTCCAAGATTATCGGCAGCAAGGACTTAAAATTTACCCTGCTTAGCCGAACTATCTATACCTTTAACGAGATCAATATGGTCAAACGCATTGCCGCCGACAAGGCAAGATCTGGCAAGTCCTTAATCAACTATATAGCAGAATTCGATAATAAGACTCGACCTCTTCCCTTAAATGCCTGAAAGCTTATCTACTGCGACTTATACTATGTTAATGGTGGCAGTGCTACACTACAGGAGATCTATAAAGCACGTCTTCAAGAGGAGGAACTCCAAACTTTTGCCGCTCAAGCCAGAGACCTTATGCGAAATGATGCAATTAAGAAAGCTCAGAGAAATGCCAAATAGATGATTCCTGCCATTAAAGGTCTTCTAGCAGAGGAACAAAATTGTTTAACCTTGGAAGACGCGGAATATATAAAAAGAGTCTTCCTAAAGGGGAATCCCGACGCAGCTACAGGACTCCTCTCAAAACAGCATAGATACGAAAGGACCCTAAAGAGACTCTGGAAACAAGTCTCCCCTACGCCACCAGCTTAGATCCGTGATATCCTTAAAACTCAAGAACGATGGGGCTTCATCTACTACTTATCCAGAGAAGTCCATCAGAAATACAGCGATAACTAGGAACCAATGTAGAAATGGATCAAGTCATGCTAGATAAGACCTACTGAGAGGGATATGATAGGTGCGACCTTAGGGAGGATACATTTCCAAGGTCAAGACAACCGCCGACAGGGCATAGATCCGCTTCTAACTAAAGTTTGGCCTACACTCTATCCCAACAATGGCCTGGCTGGAGACAATAACTTCAGAAGGTGAGTTAAGCGAGTACTCTGGCATATAATACACATACTAATCACTCAACAGACACTTCAGGGGTTATAAAGAAGGACAGGGCCATATACTATCCCCTGGGATCTTACGAAACACTTTTATCGTCATTCCCTCCGAATTGGTCAAATCGCTTCCCAAAAGATCTAAAGACGGCAAGTTTGATAGGCATCACAATCTTGATCCTTATTAGATATGGGTATATGATACAGATTGGGACAGTTCGGAAGAGCAACTGGTCTTCGACAGAGAGAAATATGAGGGCCGTGTCAAAGTGGCCATTTATTCGCTTGACTCGTGGTTCTATGCTGCTCGCTGGGAAGGAGTAAGTCTCCAGGATATATGGTTAGGGGTACAGCAGCACCCAGAGAAGTTATGGATTTGTTACCCAAAGACATTAGAAGAGTGGGATCATGAATCTTATATCTGATTTTAGTCGTGAGGGCGCCACCGAGGCTTTTGTGCTGGAGTTTAGGTGTAGACAACACCTGGCTTGATCATAGTTCCTCCTGATTCTATTGTCGTAATTATGTCCTGCATACGTGCGAGGTATTTCAATACTCAGTAAAAGGCTCACCTGCTAATAAAGTATTTGATAGGCTAGTGTGACAAAATTCCATCAGCCTTATAATCATACGTGTTGTTCACACTCGTACGTCGTGTTCACACTGGCGAAGCGATCGGAACGCATGCTATCAGTCTATTGATGGTGACTTTTGCGATATCAGCTGTCGTTCATAATACTGACTGTTCGAAGACGAGCGTGTTGACACTTTCAATTTAGTCTGTCGACATCATCGGGCGGAACCATGCAAGATCAGACGCTAGGTCTTATAAGATCCGGCCGTACCCGCAGATAATCTGTGAGGATCTCCCAGTACGACTACGATAACATGGATAACTCAGGGCGCCTTCGGCAGACATTCACTGTCCCCTGCGCTAGCCTGCGGCGAGATCGAAACGAAGATGAAGTTGATGATTATGCTCCTTACGGTGGAAGCGGACAGCATCTTGTTGCTCCTGGCCACAAGAACACCATCCATGTCGCACAGAAAGCCACGTCAGAGCCTATAGGACTTTTGTCCTTTCAACAGGCCGAACTTGGACCTCCAAATTTAGCAAGAACACAGTCTGGCTCGGATACTGCGAAGCAGGTCGCTTCGAAGCAGTAATGCCTGTTGAATCTATATACGTACTTAAGCTTTTATACGCTAAATACGCTATTGAATACGACTTTGATATGAAATGCGTCTTATTAACCTTTGTGAGTTCGTGTTATGAGGCGACTAGTTTAATTTCTGGCAAATGGTTTGGGAGAACGTTAATAAAGTTACCAATTTAAGCGGGGAATGATGACAATTCGTTGAGGGAAGAGCGGGTCAACGGGCAATCAATCCGAGACTTTTAGTTCGTGTTTACGTCACAGCAAGGGTAATTTTGCTCCAGCCCAAGATTCATATCGCCCAATTGACCGTTATGATTTAAATCATTCTGTGATCAATTTGGCCCAAATTTTGCAGCTTACAGCTTGAGCATCACGGACATAGCCACCACGGCACGCGGATAGGTGGTGGCGGTGCAAAAGTCACGTGAACTTGATAAAGTCCTTTGAAGCAGCCTGATCCCAGTTTTCGTGTCCTCGTCATCTTTTCCTCGTGCATTTTCAGTCTTGAGCGAAACGACCATCTCACTGTGTGTCAAGGCAGCATTCGCCTTTACCTTGCAACAAGAATAGATCCACCGCGTTGACCATGACGCGTAGACTGAGGATAATTCTGTCAACATGAACTCCGCTTTATTGCCTGAACGCGATGACGAAGACCACCTCCGACTTCCGAAGCGACAAAAGACATTCCATTTAAACGCAGAAAATGACCTACTGTACGATCGCTATACTATAGCCTGGATTCGCGCACTATATATTGAGACGGCTGCAGCCTTGGCTATGCTAGACAAGATGCATATTAAACTACCGAGACGTCCTAACGATAATAATACCTATACACTTGGAAGCATTAAGGATCATAATATAGTTATTGCATCCTTACCCCACGACCAATATGGGAATATTAATGCCGCAACTGTGTTAACAAACTTGAAGCATACCTTTCCATTAATCCGCTATAGGCTAATAGTTGGTATTGGCGGTGCAGCAGCGCCTGCTAATGACATTTGCCTTGGGGACATTATTATGGGAATAAGAGTTATGCAATATAACCTTAGGAAGATACTGACTAGTAGTGGAATTAAGCGAACTGCTATCCCTAAGTCTCCTGACTACTCCCTATATACAGCTGTAACAAACTTACGAGCTAAGTATAAAATACATACTACTTGGGTTGCAGCCATTATCTAGGAAAGAATGCAGAAACATATAGACTATTACCGACCTAACGCACCTAATCATCTATTCAAAGCATTATACAAACACGACCTATTAATGGCAAATTGCTAAAGCTGCGACTATTTAGAGCTAAAGAGATGCAATACACAAAGACCTTCCGATCTAAAGATCCACTATAGAGCAATAGCCTCTAGTAACCAGGTTATAAAGGATGCAGTTACCCGCAATTACCTGGCCCAAGAACTGGACATCATATGCTTTAAGATAGAGGCTATAGGGCTAATAGATATCCTTCCTTACCTTCTGATATAAGGTATATATAACTACTCAGATTCTCATAAAGCTAAAGACTGGCAGAAGTATACAGCAGCAGTGGCTGCCGCATATGCAAGAGAATTCTTAGAGACTCTACCAGTAACCGGCGACATATTAAGAAATTCTCAGCCTAGTGCCCCTTTTCATATATTGATCACTTGCGCTGCAAATCTGAAAATAATAGAAGCTAAATTGTTATTACAGCTAAGTAAGTAAACCTTGGTGATTATCGATAACAGCTGATAAAGTCTCTAGAGTTCAACCAAATCGATTCACACAGGACGACAATTAAGACCGCCTACTCTCAAACTTGCAGCTGGTTCCTCAAACATCCCGACTACCTCGCATAGCTGGATTCAAAGAAGCAATCTCAATATCATGGGCTTCTTTGGATCCAAGGCAAGCCAGGCGCCAGGAAATCGATCATCATAAGGTTTATCTACACAAGGAGGAAGAAGGCAGATATCGCAACGAAAGCACTTACTGTCTTATTCTTCTTCAACGCTAGAGGAGAATTTCTAGAGAAGTCAGTCTTAGGGATATATCGATCTCTACTCCTGCAGCTTCTTAAAGGCTTCCCGGATCTTCAATCCATCCTTAACGGCCCAGATTTAATCCCATGCAACCAGATTACATATCCACAGTTAAACATTCTCAAAGACTTATTCCGTACTGCAATCTCATATCTAGATAAGCAAGCTCTTACCTGTTTTATTGACGCGTTAGATAAGTGCGATAAGCAGCAGGTCAGGGACATAGTCGAGTTTTTCGAAGAAGTCGCAGAAATATGCATGGAAGATAATATAAGGTTTCAGGTGTGCTTCTCAAGCCGTTATTACCCTTATATTAACATTAAGTCGGGGATTCGATTAACGTTAGAAGGATAAGACGGTCATAACGAAGACTTAAAGCGCTATATTAGTAAATGCCTGCGGATTTAGGATCCTTCCCTTATTAATGAGTTAACGCAAATAATACTTGAGAAGGCGGCTGGTGTCTTCCTTTAGGTCGCACTAGTAGTGGATATTCTAAATGAAGAGGATCGCCATGGACGCTTAGCGCTTCGAACAAGGTTACAAGAAGTGCCAAATGAATTAAGTGCACTTTTTCAAGATATCCTGACTTAAGATAAAGGCCACCTAGAAAGTCTATTACTCTCTATTCTCTGGATTCTACTTGCAGAACGACCGTTACAGCCTGAAGAGTATTATTATGCTCTCTGGTCTGGATTATCATTTAAAGGGAAAGGAGATCGCGAGATGCCACCTGTTTTCACTTTAGATGCCACCAGCTGCTTCAACAAATGCGTCACTAGCTCTTCTAAGGGTCTTGCTGAGATCACTAAAGCCAAGAAGCCTACAGTCCAGTTTATATATGAGTCTGTACGTGATTTCCTCATCAAGGATAAGGGTCTATATAAACTATGGCCCGAACTTGGGACAGACTGGGAGAGCCAGGGTCACGAGGAGCTGAGACTATGCTGTAACGCCTATGTATTCCATGAAGCCATACGGAAGGCACTCGACGGACAAAGATTCACTAATACAGAGGCTGCAAAGGATAACCTATTGAAACAATTCCCTTTTCTAGGGTATGCCTATCAGTCCGTTCTTCGACACGCTGATGCTGCTGCTCATCAAATCACCCAGCGACAGTTCATTCGCGATTTTCCGGTATCAAGATGGGTTTCTATCTTTAATATCTTTGAGAAGCATAAGATTCGCAGGTACGATCAAGAAGCAGATATCATCTACATCCTTGCCGATAGGGGGTTTCCGAATCTCATTCGGACAAGACTTAAAGACAATCCTGAAATTAGTGTCGGAGGAGGAAGATACCACTATCCTCTCCTAGCTGCAATGGCCAAAGGAAATAAGGATAGTGTCACAGCCTTGCTGGGTCTATCATCCAGTATCTATAATGGTGTCAACATTACATATAGTCTCAAAGGCAACGTCGACTCAGTCCGGAAGGACCATACGCCTTTTTCTTGGGCGTGCGAAGAGGGCCATGTGGCGATTGCGAAGTTCTTTTTGCAGAACGGGACAAAGGTTAACGAGACTGACTTGTTCAAGGTAATCAAGAATTGACTGCGGTGCTTCTTGATGGAGGCGCGGATGCTGCTGCATCAGATAAGGGCGGAAGGACACCACTGCATATAGCATCAGAAAACGGTCACTTGGAGATCACGAAGATACTTCTTGAGAAGGGAGCAGATGCTACGGCTGCGGGTATAGATAGATGGTCGCCACTATATGAAGCATCGAGATGCGGTCACTTGGAGATCGTGAAGATGCTCCTTGAGAATGGAGCGGATGCTACGGCTGCGACTACGTATGGATGGACGTCACTACATGCAGCATCGAGAAACGGTCAATTGGAGATTGTGAAGATGCTCCTTGAGAAGGGAGCGGATGCTACGGCTGCAGCTGCAGGTAGATCGATGCCACTACATGAAGCATCGAGAAACGGTCACTTGGAGATCGTGAAGATGCTCCTTGAGAATGGAGCGGATGCTACGGCTGCGACTACAAATGGATGGACGCCACTATATGAAGCATCAGTAAATGGTCACTTGGAGATCATGAAGATACTACAACTGTACTAAGGTTGAAATTCGCGTAAAAACGCGTGGGAACCTCCTCGGATGATATCTAAATAATAGACCAATGTCTTCCCCCGACGCGGATCGCGAAACGGATCGGGTAGTACAATGTATGTTTTAGGGGAGTAAGATCGAGACACATGGCTATGAGCAGGGGTCCGGGCGGTGAGTGTCTTTTCCCCCTCGATTGATAAAACGACCCGTTCATTGTCGGAGTGCCCTACCAACGGTATCAACCTACCTTACAACTGCTAAAAACTGCGTAGATCTGATATCAGAGATTCTTCTTGTCTACACTTCCTGAATATTGATATCGCCAACCGCTTCCATATAGCTACAACATCTAGCAAGACATACTATCTAGCTTTACGTGTGACGATTCGAGTTTCAACAATAGCAGTCTTTCCAAACTTGGATCTAACCGACGCTATAGAATATGGGCACTTTTCTAGCTTTAAATTTAAGGGTTTAGGCATCAACAGCCAGAGGTAATTCGACCTAAGGCCAGTCACCAGGTTGGGTCCCTCGGGCAATAAATGGCAGCACCAGAACCATCCCTGTGCTAGCCACTTCGAGCTTTGGCTTAGATCAGATGGATAAGTGATCCACTGTGATGACCACTCCAGCAGTTGGTGGTAGTAGCCCTAGGCCTGTCTTAATTCGTAATATACTACTAGAATCTACCCCTCATCACGACTATGATATCCTGGCGCTGGCAAACCCATACGCGAGGCAGTTCACTACCGCTTCAATCTTCGAGCGTTTGCGCATTTCTTCCTTGACAATCCCAAGCATAGAAACTGTATATATTCATGGACGGATGTACTTGGGATTCCAAGGCCGGTGACGCCAGTCGCTGTAGTGCTACTATCTCAAGGCTTTGCTTCGTGTCCTAAATGGGGAACTGTGGGGCCAACCTCGGACGCGAGTACGCAAAGTCTCGGCTATCAAGTTACAGATAGCCACTTACTCGCGCATACATGCAAGATTCGGTGTTGTCCGCCTTAATTCAGTATCGCATTCGCGGATATCGTATGGAATACAATGTTGTATAGAAGCGAGATGTACTGTGGTGATGGTTATCAGGAAGACGAACAGTCTTGTTCACACTTCGAATTCCATAGCCTTGCTCAAGTTACGGCTAAGATATTCGCCAATCTGGCTCATGCCTACTGAAACCTGCAGAAAAGTCTGAGTGACGAAGAGTGACGGGGTCGATATGCGGGAAAGACAGGTCACCAATGAAGCACCAGGCACTTTTTAAAGCCTATCATTTGATACTCCCCTTGCCATCCGGGCTTTTTGGGTTTAAGTCTCAATAAAACTCTCTTCCGTTTCTCTCTCGTAGCAAGGATTGAAATCCAACGCTTTTTACTAGAGTAAGGCAGCGGCTCTAAGGCACAAGGCAGTTTAATAGCATAAAGTTTGCCAACTCATCTTGCTGAAATATAAGACTCAACGGCCACTAGTCTTAATTCCTCTTGTTCCGTCAGCACTCCCGGGCAAGGAATGCAATGGTAAAACTTTCTAGGCCAGTACTCTGGTGGTGAAGGCTGTTTTGACCGTATTGTGACCCTGTATGGTGCCATTGGAATTTGAGACATGGTTTGTTGAGATAATGCGATGGCCGTAACGTCGATAATAATGCGACTTCCCTGTGGTGTAGGTGGTTGGTATTGTATCACTATCTAAGAAAACCTTTTGTCCAAAAGGTATGTGGCAGAACTAGGAAGAAGCGGCGATCCGGCGTCACCGGTCAAGTATGATGTCCAGCGACCTTATCCATTGACGATCTTCGCAAGTCAGTAGGTGGGAATATTGTCTTCATACATTTGTCGAAGCTCTCATGTCTTGATCTTAGATAGGAATTTAGATAAAGGTACAGACAGACTTCTGTTAAATATGTCCTTCATCACTGATTAAGTTTTGCATCGCCTGCCAGTGACCCGCGTAATCGCATGAAGCTTTCGCAGCGGCATCTGGGTATGGGCTAAGAGGCCTCAGAAAAGAGACGGGGAGGGGTGGTCGGACAACGACGTGGAACGGAGAGGCGCATGTCCCTAGGACCTTTTGACGAATACTCATAACCCTTGGAAATTATTTTGGCATTACTGGAGATTCCGTAGGCCGACTTGCTAGACGGAATTCCAGGCTAGCCAATCAGCATCGCGTTAGTCAATTGACTCGACGACCAACGGCTTTTCGATTGGCTCAGGCCCGATAAGGAACAGTCTAGCCGAATCTAGAGCAACGCGATAAGGATACAATAAGTAACCATCATCGGTAACATGCATTTATGGCAATCGACGTGACGGTGCTTTGAAATGAACAACTGGTGACGGGAACAGAAAGGCATGGAGCTGGAACGCGGAGGGCTGAGATGATGGTCAGAACTTGATGCCACTCAGCAGATTGGCTGTCATCCTTCATAGCAGCGACTTTAGGGCTCTTGAGCAGAATAACGAAGGACAACGAGAGGTTCCGAAGTGCGAAGAAACGATCGAACTACATGGCAAGATGATTCGTGACACACAGTTACAGCTACCGAGAGTATTCTCCGGCTGGAAAAGATAGGCTCATGGCTTTCGATATCTTTGTCCCACTTTTGGTTACCCGCTTCGTTTAAAGAAGGATAAAAAATAGAGTAGTCTCACTTCCCTTTGACGACCTTGTATCACACTGTGAAGCTTTTATCAATGAGAGATCGATAAGAGAAGTCATCATTTTGCGTCGAAAAAAACGATCCAGGGCGTTGATCCTGCTTAATTATGTCCAGAACCCAAACAGATATTGCTGGAGCCAAATATGACAGGTTCGTAACTGACATCTGTGGACTGTCTGACAACAGACATGGGCCACATGCAGGGCGGCCTATACTTTTCGCTGGGACATATTTAGCGAGACCTTTCTCAAACAAAGTCGTAAGGTGGCAAATATTATTGAAAACGAGTGATTCCCTGGGGTAGGGCTGTAAGATAGCCAGGTATCTACTTTCCTACGTTCTATAAATTGGGGAGGTTATTGCAAATGATGAGATATGTAGTCTCAGATTAGAGTGAGTAGCTGAATTATCGTTAAGCCAGAAGTAACGAGTAGTAGGTTGAGGTTCCTGGCTACTTCATCTTACAGTCAACCGCGATGCTTTACTGATCGTCGGATCGCAACCAGGACTCCATGATCACACCCATTTCAACAACTCTCGCCGTCATCTAAGAGGGAGTAGTATCTGAGAACACAGTACCTAAAGCTATGTAAACTACACAAAGGCAACACAAGAGGTTCTAGCAGTGGATAGACGAGCTCTAACTTACGATTATTGATGTTAAGGAGACACCCGGGACCACTAAAAGGGAAGACGGGGTTGCCGTGGCGCAAAGGCCAAATGGAGCAACAGGACCTTAGCCCAATTCCTGTACGTAATATTTTCACGCCAGTTGTTGCCGTTAAGATAGGTACGGATACTGAGATACAAGCTGAAACTCGCTAAACAGTTCGAAGAGGCAATAGAGCAAAATCATCGTTGACCGTTAAGTTACACTTCAGGGTGGCTCGACTGCAAATCTCCAGGTCCCTCAGCTTATGGATCCCAGGTGTGGGGACCCTGGTACAGTTCATGGGACTGTAGAATATAGGAGTTCTCTACGATGTTTGGATGATCTGTTTGACATATGCTGCGGTTTCTTTGACGTGACGTGACGATCTTGACTAGGAATGATCTACAATTGCGAAGATTCAGATAAAACCTATGTGATAAAGCTTTGGAAGAACTTATGAACTTAGTTAGTAGGCCTCAGATGTGACACTTAACTGAACTTAAGCTTATGTATCACGTTGGCAGTTGGTTTTTTTTTGGCACATATCGGAGGAGTAACGGGAAGATTATGAAGAATTAGCCAAGCCAACATCACTAAGTGCGATGCAGCAAGATCCGCGCGTTATATTATATCCTTTAAACACTCCAATTTTATTCCCCCCTCTTATAGTTTCGAAGCTAGGTATTCAAAACTAACACGACCAGTCCAGTTAGCATTTCCCAGGAGGCAGAAACACCCACAACCGAGAGACCCCCAGCCGAAGCCTGTGAGGTGCCAGAACCTGATGAGTCAGTGGACTGGGGGCCAGAGCCGGCGTTGTCAGAACTGTTAGTCTGCGTGGTTTTAGTGATTTCAATGGTCTTAGTGGCCTCTGTTGTCTCAGGCGCCGAAGCTTCAGTGGTAGAATACTCCGAGCCATAACTAGAGGAATCATCTCTACCATCTTTCCCACCCTTTCTAATCTTAGTACATGGTGGTAATGAGGCAAACTCAGTGTCCTCCGCAGCTGCACATGTCTCTTCCGGGTAATACTGAGCACTTTTCGATTGAATCAGAAACCATTTGTGAACCTTAGCCAGGGCATACACATACCAATAGTCAAACACTATACCGGCTATAAGGTGTATTTCGGGCCCTATGCATTCAGATATACAAAGCCCTACTGCAGAGCTGCCTGTACCAATGCAAAGATAATTGGCAAATTCTTTTGACTCGGTATCGCTAGGGCCATCAGCGACAACGTTGTCAAGACAAGGAGAGCATATTGGGCCGAGGCCATCAAAAAGATGGCCGTAGGCAGGCATAAAGGGAAGAGAGAGCGTGCCAATAGTGATAAGTTTCATCTTGATTGATATTAAGGATGGCTGATTGTTGTGTTGTGGGACGCTGACGAAAGTGGGATTCTGATGCTAGATATATACGAAGGTTGGAGGAAAAGTAAGCAAACGCCACCTGTATTTGAGAAATTAAACTTACGTAGCCCACTAAGTTTTGTACGCCACTTGTGATCCCCTGTCCGAAATGGATAGAAATTATTGATTTGTTTCCACGACTGACATTAGCAGGGCCTGTGGAGTACTTTTTGACCTTCATTCTTGTGAGCTTTGTCACTTGCATGGATCAGCTTGGGCCGAGGAAGTGTAAAGGCATTTGAAGTAGCCTCCTATTGTTCTGCAAAGCTAGCTCTTTCAATCTGTAGCGACGATGCGCTCCTCATGCATAACATCTCATCCTGAATATTAGTTGGGTTATCCACTTAAGCTTAAAGTTTATGCTTGAAGCTTAGTTCACCTCCAAGTCTATATCGGTACGAATGACATATTTGGAATCAGATGCAACAAAATATCGCCTGGTTTAGAAGACGATCTCACCCCTTATGGGTTATCGAATGTCTCTGGTACCGTTGGCGCTGGAAGAACCAATGCTTTGTACTCCGCGGAGTTCTACAAACTGCCCACTACGTATACCCAGCCACTTTGTGTGGTAGATTGTCACGTACTATGCATGCTTGTCCCTATCATTTTAAAAGGGATCAAGGTGTCGGACCACCTACTCAGATGGGGCCGTGTTGCCATCATTTTCGTGCCAGCTACTATGCAGCTGAATTCAAGTGGCTTGCGCAAGGGAACCTGTTGACACGCGGGTGCTTCGGGCCCCACTTTCTAGCTCCTCAGGCTGTCGCTGCAGCTAGCTTCCTTCCTGTCTCACACGCACACCCTGAATACACACATCTCATCCCTCCTTTGGCCTCACATCCACGACAGAGCCATCCAGTATTAATGCTGCAAGTATTTACAGGTCTAAAGTGAAGGCCATCCAACATCCATCATCCATCAGGGCAGAATTCAAAATAAGCATGAGACTTAATATCTTATCAGGTTACTCCATTTCGTGCTTGAACTTGATCAATGATCATATATAGGAGCTCTTGGTTCTGTAACACGCCTAGGTCTGGTTTATGAAACCAGCCGAGTTGTAAAGTAGGAAAACCTTCTGGCAAATCAGAGTCACAGGTTTGTAGCTGCCAAGGTCTCCTGAGCTTAGGTTCGACAACAGCAGGAACATTTTATTTCCGGTATTTCGGGTTTCTCAATAGTAATGATAATGACGAAATGTGTTCCAAGAAGGCTCGGTTAGCGAGGGCTACACGTCTCGGCGGACGACCAATATTTTGGTTGCCATTTACATGCGAGGGACCTTAACTGCGGATTTGTAAAATGACGGACTGTGAGGAACGTTATTTCACCTTTTGAGTGTGGAACGCCTGGTGTTATATATCGCGGAACATAAAGATATCGGAGCTTCCAGGACGTTACATGAGTTTAGCGGAGAGAGCTTACATTCATGTGTACTTGCTTACAAGAAGGTGCAATAACAAGGAGCCTGTAGGGTTTTGTAATGATAAGGATTACCGTCCAAGTTGGCATAAAGAACGATTGCAAGCCTTGGTAAACCATCAAGTCGGGTCGAACCCAGGCGTTTAGTACCAAGACCCAATTATGCCTCGAACCAAATCTCCACGATTCAGTTCCAACATATTTCCCAGAAACTGACTTGTGGAGATGGATACAGGGGGTAAGAGGCTAACAAGAATGGGGAAGGAAGATACTGAAGACTTTGAGATACATGTAGATAGGCATGAAATGCATATAGAGTTAGGTATATCTCTGCGACGTTATGTATTACTCTCCCTGTAATGCAGCCAACATTTTGCTTTTAGGGGGGTACGACCCTTGTGGCCCCTGTAAGCTCTGCAGTGAATCACAAAACTTCATGGGTTGGATTGCGAACATCGGGCGACATCATGCACAGCGGATTACTTGACATTGAACGAGACGGAATAATTTATACAATCCTGATACGTCGCCCCATTTGGCATCCTCCCTCAATCTTGCTGACATTGAACCTCTTCCAACAGCCTTTGGACTCCACTATGGAATGTCTTTTGCTGTAGGATCTGCTCCCTGTTGTCTTGTACTTCAGCCCTGTGGCGTTCAAGAGCTTCCAGTTGAGTCTCAACATCTCAAAGTTTTGAGTACTTCTCTGCATAATCGGCATTGTTCGCATCAAGCCCATTCTGCTTACATACTGGCTGTATATTCGCAACATTGACCTTGAGATTCTGTGATATCTCCTTTTGGTCGGAGATACCAGTGTCTAACGACGCCAACTTAAGGCCATTCTCGACCAATGTATCTTCCACCGCTTCGAGAAGACCCTTGTTACTGTCGATACCACTTGGGCTAGTGTCGAGCAATTCCCGAAAGGCGATTGGTAAGGGTACGACGTCAGACTACCGAAGGGATCAGTCACTTCAATGCTCTATTAATAACATTGGCACTTTACCTCTTCTGGTTGTTGCCGTTCGTCTAGGTTCATGTGCTCATTTGTGGTAGCTGATGTTTGCTTGTCACTTTGGTCATGCTAACTGGTTGGCTAATGCCAGATACTAGCTTAAGATGGAGAATGACGTACTGATTTCGAGGTCGACCTCTTGTTGGAAGGAACGGAGGCCAAGCTTAGTTCAAGCGCTTCGTATTCCTGTTTCAGTGTGTTGCCCATGGCTTGAAAGACACAAAGCTATCTTAACACGGAAATAGAGAGGGAATGAGCTGTTGGACTTGTGAAGCAGTGATATTTATATACCTAAGTTCTTATGCGTATGTTACACGACCTTCTTGTCTCTTCAGCTTCCTCAGCAGACCCGGAAATCAAGATAGCTATGTACTGAGACGAGAGCTGAGGTAGGCTCCAGACAGGCTTTGACGGTTGCATCCAAATGACTTTGCTTTATGCCGGCTGATGTGACTGACTGCTGGTGCAGTTCCAACTTGAATCTAGAAAGTGCATTACCGGTTGCTTGCAGTGTGAAATGATTGATGGGTTGGTGTCTGGGATGCTGTAGTTCGGGCGAAGAAGAACAGTTGTGGCTTACACCAAGGAACGCACCTGATACCTTCCGATGTTCCACCTTATACTGTGGGCAGGCTATGGAACCCAAAGTCAATTTCTCTATATTTCTGCTCGAAGTACTCAGCACGACGTTCGGTCGTGGGAAAACTTCCATCGCTATCCGAAGAATGGCAACTTTGGCCATACATGGTGAACTGCTGTCGGAACGACAATCAACATGCTAGCCTTTTCTTAGGCTAGGTAATGCGGGATTCATCGGTGATTGATAAAATGTTGGCGGTCGGCTGCGTCCCGGTGACAGGGATGGAACCGCGTTATGCGAAGGGTATCCAATACCTGGAGACCACGTATCGCCCGTGGGCGTTCTGAATACCATGTTTCTCTCAGCTGAATACCAAGCCACACCCTGTGTTTATGAGATGATATTTTCTCCGCGAAGGGAACTTGTTGTGGCTGAGACATTAAACACTTATTTGCCGTGGCAATTGCGTGATCCTGAAAGTATCCTGCAAGCCGCAACAATATAGGCAAATACTAAGATGAGAGTGTTTGATTCACGGGAGTTACATAGTTTCAAGATATTCGACCGAGCTTGTCGTTGCCATACACCACATATTGAGTCTCCTTCCCCATTATTTCCATGAGCTGAGCTTGGTGATGCAAGGTATGAATCGCGTCTGCTAGGGGAGCCCTGCAAACTATATGTGACCCTTGTCGTTCATCCAGACACCCGGAGGTTTATCTCCTGCCGACAAACAAACCAGAATACTCCAGACCAATTATTCTTTAGCTTTGTCAAGATTACCATCAATCATTACTTGTTAGGGGGTTCAAGGCACCACAACCCACGGAAGCTTTGGTGTGCATCGTCGTCGTATTTCTCTGCCGCTATACCCTACCGGTTTCTGCGGCACGTTATCCAATCATAACCTTTAGATGTGACGTCGAATAGCTCTGTCTCATATGGGATACTAGACACACGCTATTTTGAGATGAAGGTGGGAGGAGGGGACGGTCAAGGTCTTAACATGAAAGGCTCTAATAGGGAGTATATGTGTATGTTTAAAAGAAGTAGCTAGATGCTGTGGTTCTTGGAAGGAAAAGATATGGTGAAGTCGTAATACTAAAGTTTACCTACACATCTAGTTTGGTATTTCCTTTTTCCAGCTATGGTACTTGGTTTAGGTCGACCCTTCAGCAACTAGGGATGTCTCAGCCCCGGTATGTATGGCTATCAGCTACACGTATGGACCTACTCATGGAGATGAACAAGACGTCTTCTTACAGCGGAATACACAGTATAAGCAGAAGGAAAATATCATCTCGGCCCGGTCCAGCCAAATGTTGAATGGTGTTGGTAGATTCAGAGTACCAGAAACCGATCCGACCCTTGATACTTTGATCGTTTGGTTCTAATGTTTTCCCTCAGGCCTTATAACCATCGTCAGGCTTCAAATCATCTGGGAAGGCAAAATGCCATGTGATGATTTCTCAACGAGAAGTAACTTGTGGAAAACACATCGATCGAGTTTGGGATAAGTGATAAGAGATACAAGATACAAGATAAGATATGTTGGATACAAGCTGGAGATAACAAACAGGTACCACGACTCTCGACAAGGTACTGCACGGTCGATTTACAGCGCGGTACAGGTACCCCAGAGGATGATATATTTGTCTATGCATAAAATAGTCCTAACCTGGCGATAGGGATAATTTCTGGCCCAAGTTCTTGGCAAATATGCCGCTTCTGATTTAAGGACATAACATGTCGTCAAGTTAGAATTATCGTCTAACCCAATCGTTCCAAGCCTAATGATATCACCGTATCTTTCCCGGGGATTTGTGGAGAATTGACTATGGGGATGACACGCTGGAGTTTTAGCGTTCTTTGAACAAGAGGGGTAATATCGCATTCTGATACCGCGAGAAAGTAGTTACGAATGATAACGAAGATAATCCACCCCTCAGCGTATGCTTGGGTTTTACAGCGACAGAGATCAGTCGCTGACCTTTGCAGGCTGTGGGAGGATACGTATCTGCCAGGTCAACGTGTGGCTGACAGC
The DNA here is from genome assembly GCA_014898915.1 of Fusarium chlamydosporum. Lineage (NCBI taxonomy): Eukaryota > Fungi > Ascomycota > Sordariomycetes > Hypocreales > Nectriaceae > Fusarium > Fusarium chlamydosporum. The sequence continues at coordinate 9,104 of JAAVUD010000183.1, read as the reverse complement.
GACAGACGTTCCATGGAAGATGTAGCGCCAATCCACTGTAACTTGGTCCCCGTCACACCCAGCGATGGACACTTTATATCGATCCTCATTTCGTTCACAGAACCTAGAACGGACATCCTCACGCCCAGTCATAGTCGCATGCCACCACCTTCTTGAAAAACATTCATATTGTGTCAAAAGAACCTCAAAGAGGCCATTTTCAATTGCCTGGGACTTCAGTTGTTGCCCCTTACCGTTTGTTGGCCGTTCATCAGCCCGCTCATTTTGATGAAACGCCCTAATCATGCAGTCTTCAGCCAACCCGCCACTCACGGTTCCTTTTAGACAGACAAACAAATATATCACCGTTTGTCAGATCACTCATCAAGCCCAATGCGGAATCGCTGGAGCAACATGTGCAACCACAGTAAGATTAAGACTATAATGGCGATGACGCAACGTTACGCAACCAACGCTTTTCTTTTGAGGCTACAAACCCTCTTAAAATTTCTCTCCTTTCACAGCAGCTTCACAAATGCTATGACAAGCCTCCGCCACTATTAGCGAGGCTTCCGATATGGCACCATCTTTGCAACTTGGCCGTGCAAAATCAATGGGTGACACTGAGGGTTCTTTGCGACCCGACACCCAGAAGGCTCGAGTGACCAAGTGTCAAAGTCACAGAAAGCAGGCCATGCAGAGTCTCGACCGTCATCAAGCAATGTCGGCAAGCCCATGCCCATCCCTGCGGACGTTCAAAACCCCACGTATGAACCTACCAAAGCTCATCGAAGGAGCAGAACTGCTAGGAGACCCTGACGTATCTGATGATGGAAGTTTTGTCTTCCAGTACACAAGCGGTGGAAGTGCATGACGATGAGACTACAGCATTTAGTTAAGCACTGACATTATCTCTCGGAGAAAGAGCACCAGAGCGCGACAGAAACCCTATACAGTGGTCGATAAGGACTTTGACCGCGTCGAATCGCCAATTAATGCAAGCACTGATACTGATTCGGCTCGACAGAATGAAATTGATACCAATCCCGATCGGGATTCCTCTTTTGATCTCTGGGTTCGTAGCAATACCGCAGAAGGCGCAATTGGTAGTTACTAACCTTTCCGTAGGAGGCTATACAAGATGAGATAATTGACGATGTCGCAATGCTCAATACCAAATTGGAACAAGATCGAAAATACCATCAGGAAGTTAAAGACAAGATCGACTCCAACAAAGCGAGATGCACTGAGATAGATGCCAGATTACAGTCAGTCAATCACAACCACGTCCAACATAGCAAGACCCCTGAGGAGCTAGAGAGTGGGAAGAGATACCTCGCTGTCTAACAATCTCTATCTGTGTTTGGTCGCGACAAAGGAACTCCTTTATCTTATGCTTCCTGCCTAGCGGAAACGAGAGCGAACCTGGAAGATCCGAGACAACAAAAAGTCTACGATGCGGCATCTACTAGAGACCCCTGCTGCAAGACTTTACAACCCTGATATTGCGGTCTCAACGGTGCGGCAGAATTTCTGCCAAATGCAGGCCTATTGAAGAAAGGTCGCCAAGATGTGACGATAGAATAGGTAAAGGGTAAGAAGTTACATCTGGATACTTGCATAAGTGTTGTGCTATTTGAAAAACAGGATTAGCTGCCAAAAGCCAATCCAATCCGTTCTAGCGACAGTGTGCTAATCACTTTCTGTATCCACCTTTGAGACTTTTCCCTTAGAAACTGGCTTGCCGATCAGGGCCTAAAAATCTCTTTCTTGCGGGATCTTAATATCTATGGGATTTCACTCTAGATAAGGATTCTCCATTCGCATTGTTTTATGGCATCGATAACTATTGCTTTCAGTTTATAGTCGTCGATTAGAGGACTTCATTTTGGTTAAGTAAGATTGTCATAATGTGTGACCGATGCCTCTAGCGAGACTGACAGGTAGGCATATTTCTTTCTCAACACTTCAAAGGCTGAATAGCAATCGTGTTTAGTTATGGCAACGGGCTATACTTTCGGCCTGTTTCCTATTTATTTGTGATGGAGTTCAATGCTCAGTTGATTTTTATTTCGATCACATTAAGGATCCTAACTATGGTAATCCTATTAAGCGTTGGATCTCGATAAGACACTGATGATAACCAGACGGCTGAGGTCCTATTCAAAATGTTTAGAAGATGTTCGCAGCTTGCGAGGTCTTATGTTCTTTGCCTCAATTTCCTTCAGTCCAATCTGGTTTTTTGGAGGGTACCATGTCATCGAAGTCTGAGGTTCCCCATATCGTAGCACGTGACGCGTAACGCGAGGATTCTGTTCATAAACCAATAGTTCGATTTAGCCAGACGATAGTTATGTTGCACAAAAGATCGAATCGAGCGATTATAGCTATTAAAAGCAATGCATAAGTTAGAAATAAATTGCAACTTTCAAAATAATTGACTTGCATTCATATATCATGTACAGAATAATAAGGCTTCGGGGAAATCTAATTTTGCTGGTCCTACCCTAGAATGGAGAGGCTGTTTAGCTAGTCATCTGGAGACTCCCAAACTAGCCGCTAATAGCTGTCATGCGCTGACCTCTTTCAACCTTTCACAAATTGTTTTGACCCTATTACTATCATGTCCAAACATCGCTAGAAGGCCGTCATGCGCACGAAGATAACACTGCTCAGCTAATCTTGGTTTGCTTTGTTCTTGGTAGAGAATGCCGTAGTTTTCAAGAGTGTTTAGCGCAGGTATATATATTTTGAAGATAACAGGCTCTAATGCCTTCTCATAACCTTACAGTGCTCGCTCGTACATGGCCTCCGCTTTATCTAGTCGACCTTGTGCTTTGTAGAGCTTGCCTAGATTGTAGACTGTGTTAAGCGTCGATGTATGCTCTCGTCCCCATGCTGTTTTGTACCCTTGTAATGCTCGCTCGTACATAGCCTCTGCTTTATCTAGTCGACCTTGGATAGTATAGAGGTTGCCTAGATTATAGACTGTGTCAAGCGTCGATATATGCTCTTTTCCCCATGCCTTCTCCTTCCCTTGCAATGCTCGCTCGTATATAGCCTCTGCTTTATCTAGTTGACCTTGGATAACATAGAGGTTGCCTAGATTATTAACTGTATCAAGCGTCGATGTATGCTCTCTTCCCCATGCCGTCTCCTTCCCTTGTAATGCTCGCTCGTACATAGCCTCTGCTTTATCCAGCCGGCCTCGGCTGGCATGTAGGGTTCCTAGATTGTCAACTGTATCAAGCGTCGATATATGCTCTTTTCCCCATGCCTTCTCCTTCCCTTGCAATGCTCGCTCGTACATAGCCTCTGCTTTTTCTAGTCGGCCTTGATCTTTATAGAGGCTGCCTAGATTGTTAACTGTTTCAAGCGTCGATGTATGCTCTCGTCCCCACGACTTCTCCTTCTCTTGTAATACTCGCTCGTACATAGCCTCTGCTTTATCCAGCCGGCCTCGGCTGGCATATGTGGTTCCTAGATTACTGACTGTATTGAGCGTCGATATATGCTCACCTCCCCATGCCTTCTCATACCCTTGCAATGCTCGCTCGTACATAGCCTCCGCTTTCTCTACTCGACCTTGATCTTTGTAGAGGTTACCTAGATTGTTGACTGTGTCAAGCGTCGATGTATGCTCTCGTCCCCATGCTGTTTCGTACCGTTGCAATGCTCGCTCATATATGACCTCTGCTTTATCTAGTCGACCCTGGTCGACGTAGAGGCTTCCGAAGGCTCCATATATCCATAATTCCGAGTTCTGCGGTTCGTTGCCCTCTGTCATCAGCGCTAGGCATCGGTCAACATGTTTTAAAAGTCGCCGCTGTACCCGCCAGTATTCGCCGTCTTCTCGACCCGGTACTAGCGATGCCACACATCTGACGGCAAGTTGTACCATGTCCACATCGATCTGTTCGTGCAAGACGTTGACCATCCAGGCATGCACGCATCCATGTACGCTGTACCCCAGCGATCCGGCTCTATCCTCCTTAGTTAAGGGATTTGCATCTACTAGTCCGTGGTCGCACAATAGACGTATACTTTCCATAAAGGTAAGCTTGTCTTTGAGGACTTGTAGCCATGGTGGTGCCAACTCACCAGCGCCGCACAGTAGATCATACCACAAGTCATCATGGTCAAAGTACGCCCAAAGTTTGAGAAGCATAGCAGAAGACTTGCTTCGCTTCTCTACATTTAGATATGAGATGTTCCAAGTCGAATACATGGAACGATCTTCGTATGTCAAGAGATGCGGGGTTGACCTTTGGAGTTCGTACCATGAATCTTGGTACAGTTCAAGGTACTCCTTGCATGTCATAGAAACTTGATCTAGGTAAGCGCCAGCAGTGGAGAGGGCGAGGGGAAGGCCATCGAGCTTCTGAGCAAGTTGAACGGATGCAGGATCTATAAAGAGTTAATTTTATGATACACCATCTAGCCATCGGTCCTGGTCACCTTCTCCAAGGAGTTCGCGGTTAGATGTAGATTCTATGATCTGGAGACTATCCTCCATTCGTTTTAATTTACTAAGTCGAATAGTCTTGCCAAGTTTGACCGTCGATGAACGTGTTGTGACAATTATCGCGCCGTGGTGACTTTCAGGGAAGAACGATCGAATGTCGAAGGCCTTTAAGACGATCCCATTATTTTGCCATGAATTCTTTTTATGGGTGCCCTGGCTCTTGGCATCATGCATATGAGTGTCTATGTCAGGGTTGCCGCCCAAACGAGGGTGATCATAGTTATCGTAGATGATGAGCCAGCGGTTGTTATTACGTTCACACAACCACCTCTTAACAGCCTTAACCAGCTCGTCCATATCCTGATGCGTAACGGCACGTTCGAGATAGGTGACAGAAGGATGCTCCTGGAGTATCCGTTCTGCAGTTTTCACGAAGCTCTGCTTCAGCGTCTCTTTATCTGTTGCATTCATCCAGAAAACTGCTGAGTAATGGGCATGGTTTTGTCTGACGAACGCAATAGTTAGTTGAGTTTTTCCTATGCCTCCAAGGCCATGAATGACAACGGTGTTGCGGTTAAGGGATGTTGTCAGGATATCCTGCATCTGGGCGAGTTCCTCTTGTCTTCCAACAAACTGGTTGACCTCGTTGACCTCTGATAAACTGAACGTGAGAGAAAACCGCATTCTATTCCCTTGTGCTATTATATAAACAAATCAATATTGGCCATATAGGCTACGTAGAGTTATGAGAGGCACCTACCGTTATCAGCCCTAGCTTCAGCCTCCCAACGCGATCGAACGACATCTTCGGCATCCACGATCATGATTTGCAAATGCTCCGACACCGTCGTATAGCCCACATCCTGCTGTGAAAGGAACTTGACCATGTTTTTATGGTCTGCATGGATAGCGATAGGCTCTGCATCCGCTTGCCCTGGCACAACCGCTGACCCTCTAGGCACAACCTACTTGTCTTAATAACCTAGGTCTCCAGCAAAGGTAAAAGGATGTACTTACCAGAATTCGTTTCCCTGGAGCTACTTGGGTGGCATACTCCTCGTAAGCATACTTTGTCACGAATTCGTTACTGATAGGACCATATTGTCCCAGCTGTTGCAGGAGCCATTCAGAGTCTCTTTCCAGATGCTTAAAGAGGCGATCATCGGTAGCTACAAACACAGAAGCAATATTGGCGAGAACGCGTCCTAGCTGAACACCATTCACACCCTGATGAGGAGTGCCCATGAACAGGATGCTGTATGTCGAAACCTTGATGGATCGCTGCTCGAGCAGTGCGCCTTGGCGGGCAGCATCCGAGTGAATAAGTGCCTATTACCATCGGTCAGAACTTCCATACTAGACGAGCGTCTTTGCAACCTACACTTTTTACCACTATACCCCCAAGACTGTGTGCAATGAAGATGATAGGTCGTTGCAGGGACTATAGATTCGTTAGTGTGTTTTTGCTAGAAAGATGATGCGACCCCTCACGTCGGTTAACTTTCGTTTCCTGGTCAGATCGGACACCAAAGTCCGTGCATGGTCATATAGAAGCAAGCTGCTTCTGCCGGAAGCAGCATGCGTGTTCGCGTCGTAGCCCCAAGTGAGGATGCGGGCTCTGGGAATATCATCGGGGAGGAGATGCCGAAGCCAGTGAATACCATTTTCGGCAGTCCAAGTCTTCTCCCGATGGCCGTTTAGGCCATGAATAGCGATGATGCTGCAAGATAGCTGGTTAGATCCCACGTAATATACTTATGATCAAAACTGATAGAAGACTTACTCAACGATAGGATCTCTGCCTTCTGACAGAATGTCTAAACCTTGTGGATGCGGTACAGCTGGAGAAGGCGTCGCTGAAGGCGAGCCCTGTGTAGATGCTTTAGTGCGACGAAGATCTCGTTTGAAGAAACGTTTCATGCCGAACTCCGTGCCGAAATAAAGTTGATGATAGTAAATGTGAAGTAGATGTCTAGAGTGTCCTAGTGTACTGATGAGGTGGAGTCTAAATGATGCCTAATTTACCCCTCAATTCAATACGTGACAAAAAGGAGGACCGAGCGGACTTGACTTTACCCGAGACCCGATAATTAGTCAGCCTTCTGGTGGTCGGCAAGTCATAGAGGCACAGCTAGCTGTGCCTCCTTTAGATCTGGAGGCTGACTTTAAGCCAATTTAGGTGTGGTATTGGTCGTGGTCGTATCTAACATTTCCCAATAAATGGGTAGGCGTTACATAGACCCAAATGAATTTCCAGGGAGTGATGACCCCCTGGGATAAATCACAAAAAGGTCGACTTGTCGCTCTTGCAAGTCACAGCGATGCGTGGATACTCTGTCCCTGTTGCGTCTCGGTTGTCCCTATTTGTCCTTGCAGACTATTCCACTGTCTCAATTTGTTTCTGTGTTATGAGTGTGGTGCAACTGTCACTAGATGTACTTAATGGGAACTGTGAATCTGCTACTAGTGCCCCATTGTTGGTTATGACCTTGTGGTGACAGTCGCGATCGGGGTCGCAGCCGCTCACAGGCTAACATCGATTCTGTCATGATTACGACCGTATCGGGGACAAGGCTATGAGCTTCGGTATAGCTCAAATGAATCGGCTGACTACCACAACTGAGACACACTGACCTAAATACGGTGAGGGTCTCTGGCTTCTACCGCCTCTGCATATTCGGATCGGTTGGACCTCTTTGATGTCATTACCGCCCGGAGATAGAAGGTGACGATGCTTGAAGCCTTAGGGGATAACTATTCTCTTTAGACAGTACGGAGTTCTGCCTTGACGAAGCGGTATGTGGATAGACGTTGCAGGATGCAAAGACGCCAAAATAAAGGTGACGCTGTTGAATTAGGCAAGGTACAGCCGACAATGTTCAGGCAACATATTGATGAAAGGCAATAATCTTGTAGAAAAGCATCTTTTGTACTGGGTGAGCAGATGTTCCTTGGCTACACAAGGACTCACCTGGACCGTTGGAGTACTAGTATTGAAAAGATACCCCCACGGACCTGTTCTAGTATAGATTAGTGTCTGCTTGACGGAGTTTGGAAATTTTCGTTCAAAGGGTATTGCGCTATACAGTCGAGTGCAGGTCCAGCGTCAGTAAGCTGTCGTTGTAATTTTACCAGAAGTGCCCGAAAGTGGACTACGCGTTGCGCGTGCACAGTGTGCCACTAGCGCTAACACTATTTCCGCCTTTCTCAAGCACTAACACCATGCAAGCGCTTTGATATTCAGGCAATAATAGCGGACGGCCGAATTTTCGCTCATCGACCCACGAAAGATGATCATATACATTCTTATATCCGTTTGGATAGAAAATATACCTCGTTTCCTCGACAACTACGCATACACATCTCATGTTAAACTTTCGATCAACGTGAGGCCCGCGTGGTCTAGCCTGATTTCAAAGTGAAAGAACGCACTTGCTGCGAATACCATAAAGCCGATTGGCCATCGTATCAAGGAAGACGCTGGACGATTTTTCTTCAAACGCTTTTGTCCCCAAGGAAACCTGCGGCATGGTTTTACGCGGTTGGAGGACTGGTCAGACGCCTCCACCATCGTCGTTCGCCAATCATTGTCGACAAAGGCTCAGCTGCGCCGGCTCCTCTGTGCAGTTGGCGGCCTCACAGAGATAAGGGGTATTTCGAATTTACCACATTATTCCGCTATATTAACGATTATATGCAAACCGAAGAGGTTATAGAAGGACTTAGGGTCATCGCCAATATTATCGCTATCGTTAACCTTTCCGCTAAGGTCGTAACGCTATACTTTCAGTATTCTAAAGATATCTCTAGCGCCTAAGTAGATATCGAACGTCTGTATAACTAGGTTGAATACCTGGCGACTGCTCTGCGGGCTATGCAGCGCCTAATAGAAGGGACTAACGGCCTATCACTTATAATATCTTAAGAACTTATCGGTTTATTTTACAGTTATATAGCTGATCTTAAGCGACTGGAGAAAAAGCTTAAACTAAATCCTATATATACTACTATATGGCGCTATGGTATTTAAGCACTCAAATGGCCATTTAACAGTAAAGATATTAACTAACTTCTAGCCGATCTTAACTGCCACAAGAAAACCATTCTACTTAGACTCCAGGTCGATCAGATGTATATATATATATAAACTCCTATAATACTCTACAGACTAATATGTTCTTCGGGCTATATTAGTTGATATATATAAGAGGGTCAGACAATTAGCGCTCTAGCTGACTGAAAAAGCCTTAATTTCATATAAGCCCCACCTTATAGTACTATTCGCATTAGACCTAGACTTTATTACCTGCCATAAGATTGAGAAATAGATACAGTACTAATATAGAAAACCTAACTGGCAAATAGCTCTAGTTGGGATAGGTAGATTTAGGTAATAGGTCTATACTACATTTTTAAACTGATATTAATAGAGTTATAGGAAATCCTAACTGGCTATCTAATTTATATACTATATCTATACTAATAAGCCTAGAACTAGTATATATTAGGTATATAGCAGCAATAAGGCGGCATTTAAAGAGTTATACTGCACTCTTACTAACATTCTCTCCTTACCCTATTAATATAAACTAGAGGTTAATATACTCGCATTTATATAAGACTGGCTATAGAGGGATAATATCTATCTATAGCTTATAGT